>JACEGR010005889.1:0-67455 GCA_014170235.1 Listronotus bonariensis
GTGGTGTAACTTTTCTTTCGGATGAGCGATATTCAGTTGCAACAATTAAAAAAACGCAAGAATTGTTAAACAATAAAATTTTTAAAACTTAAATTCTAAATGTGTAAACATTATTATTCTTTGTGAGCCAAAAAATTAAACATTATTGTAAACCTGTCTAATTTTGCCTGAACTTTGACTATTTTATTATGTGTTTTGGTAAGAGTAAAGTACCCTTATTTCTCAAAATACATCCAAAATTATTTGAAAAAAGTATCTCAAATTAAAAGTAGGTGTCAAATGTGAAGTCACAGCCACCTATCTTAAAAAACAATTATTTCTGCACCACCCTTTACTCGAATAAAAACGATGCAGTTAATGTCAACATTCTTTCGGATATAATGGTAGGTATGCAATGAACTTTTAAATTAACAAAAACCAAAAAATAACTTAATATTAATTTAACTACGTTTTTTTCTATTGGCACTTAAAAATATGAGTATTCTTTAAAACTTATTTTCATTACGTTATTTTCTGGTTTGTTGTTAATTAAAACTAAAGTTTTACATTACATACCTCTATTAAACTGATAAAATGTTGACATCAAAGTGCATCGTTTTTATTTGAATAAAGAGTAGCGCAAAAATATTTTTTTAAAGATAGGTGGCTGTGACTTTAAATTTGACAGCTACTTTTAATTTAGGATACTTTTTTCGAATGATATTTGGTTGATTTCTGAGAAATAAGGGTGTTTTACTCTTAAACCATTTTGTATCTCCTCGGTATACAAATAAAAATATTTTAATTTTGGCAGTTGTACTTTGAGTTTAAAAGAAAGCAGCAACTTTTATCAGGATTTGTTTTTTGTAAAATGTAAAATAAAAATAAATTCATTTGCGTCTATAGATCTGACGGACACTGTATAAATATAATAATTATTGATTATCAAAATTAAAATAAGCACAAAAAAGTTAACGTATCTGCTTTTAATAAAGAGTAGTTATAAGCCATAAAAATAAACATTGAAAATTTCGGATTGTAAGTAATGAAAATGTGATTTTATGAAGTGCGGACATGTTTTCCTTTAATTTATGTTCGTACTTTTATATTAATTTTTCATACAGCCCTTTATGTTGGGGAATTCCATAATGCTAAATGGGGATTTACTCCAGCGTCATTGAGCGTTGCAAAGCTTAGATGATAAAAAGAAAAAAAATGGTATATAATGTATAACTTTTTATCGGTGGGGAAAGCGGCTATAGCTTTTTAAATATGGCAAAAAATAATACTGTTATTATTTCGATTTGTGGAAATCGTTCGGAGCGTATCGGATTATATATTTTTAGAGTATCCTTGAATTATTTTCTTCAAAAAAATACGCTTTAGAATGTCAAAATAATGTTTTTTTAACAAATTTTTTGCCCTTTACTTTTTTACGTCACTCTTAAATTGTCAATTTAGTGAAATATACACACTGCTTAGCATGTAATTACCTTACCCTATCTATATCTACATCCCTATGAATATATTTTTGTTTTTTATGATCGGCTTTGTATATAGAACTTATATTTGGTGGAAGTTCTTAACCTGGTACAAGGTGTCCCCCGATATATTAATCTGCCGCGCTGTAGTAAATCCCAAAATCATTCTCTTGGGCTTCCCTACTAAGGAAACGATTTAAAGATTTAAATCAATAAAAAAAAATAGATTTAAATCATAAGAGATTTTAAAATTGCCATAGATATGTCCCTTTTAAATAAACACTTCTTAAATATCTTAATCCAGATGATTTTTTTTACAAATAGCGATTGTAAGACAATTTTTATTGATAACAACATTTAGGTATTTTGGGTAAAATTTTCTTATGATGTTTTTAAATTACTTGGTTTGTTTGTTAAATTTTTGCTCTTGTATATTGCAGTTCATTATGATACACTTTATTTTATGTTTGTTTTCACAAATTGGTGCGTATAAACAAATGTTAATAATATTATTATTTAGTTAGGTTATGTCAGCCGGTATATTCCAACAATAACTACCTAATTTAGTACTCTTAAAGTATCGTTCAAATAAAGTCAACATAAAAACGTCTATTTAAAAAAGAATACATCAACATCTAATAAATAAATATATAAAATGCAGAAAATTTAGCTTTAAACAGAATATCGTGGGTATAGCCCACAGTGGTGAAATTTGGCAAAAAAGATTTTATGAGAAACATTTTTTTACTTAATTTAAGTTATTTTTTTAATTATGATAGTTATATGCCTATTGTAAATTGATTATTTTTGTTATTTATTTGTATTAAATTATATTGAGGATTAAAGTATGTTTTTCTTCAACCCAGCACAAGGGGTTTTCTGTAATTCATAGGGAGGTTTGCTGGTTCAATTTCTTTTATATACAGGCAGAGCTTACTTACATCTTACACATGTATTTAAATATTAAATTGATCCTTCTATCCTCCTGTTTGGAAAAATGTTCATATGGGTATAACATAGTTGCTATGTCTTGTCACTTTTTCATTTAAATATAAAAGGTATTAACGCCAGTTTTAGCCAATAATGCATTATTAGTATCTGAACTATATAAAATACATGGAAAACATTTGTATTGCACCCGCAAATCAATTCTTGGTACATATGAGGGAGAAAGAACCTGTTGACTTCTTTTTCTTCCCTTTGGTGGTCTGTTTTAGTTTTTGGGCAGGTTTTGGACGTTCCGTTTTTTTTTTATTTCTTATCGCTTTTCAAGTGTTAAAGAACAACTTGTATTGTTGAACCCTAACCTGAATAAATTTTAAAATTTATTTAGGTTTAAAAAAATACTATTTTACTTCTACTTTTCTAGTCGATTTTTTTGTTGGGAGTCATTCCCCAACAAATAATTTTGTCTTTATAAACTTTAAAACAATACTGACTTATCAAAGAAAATTAATGTATCGTTAACACTCAAAAAAAATATTTTATTTCTTTCCTCTTTCCGTATTGCTTATTTAAAGTGCCATTTCCTAAAAATTCTATAACAATACATTTAAAACGTTTATAGTAACGAATAAGAATAACGTACATGTAATTTTCAATAACACCAGGTCAATTTCTTTAAATGAGATAAAAAAACCTAATAAAAATATAATTTTGTAATTTAAAGTATATTTTGATATACATATATCGTTAAAGAGGTTATTAAAGGATCTTCTTAAAAAAGGCATGGCCAACTATGCTCTCTATTCAAAAAGGTATTAAAATAAATAAAATTAAATAAAAACTTTAACACCCTTTTATCTTGCAAACGAATGACTTGGAGTCTATGGTAGCATATAATTTTTTTATATTTTAAATAGTAGAATCTGTAACATCCTGTATAATAATTTATTTTTTGCTAACAATTAGTTTACGACTAAAATATGTGTTTATAATGTATGACATTGCAGATTAGCCAAAATTATTTTGGAATGCAATGTCTGCTTCCAGCATGTATACAACTTTTGCAATTCCCTCGCTTTATATAATGGTGTCCAATTATCGTGTGCATTTCTGAAACTATCCCGCTTAATTTATGGAAATTGCACGTAGATAAATTTAATTTTCGAAATTTACGCTTCATAAATGGTTTAAACTTAAATTAAAAGATAGCTATTGACATTGGATCTTTAAAATTAAAATAAAGAATATTGTGTAGCCATGTTTGTATACTTTGTGGGTTAAAAAAATGTTACCCAGTGCGGGATACGAAGCCAGAGTGTCGACAAGGCATGCACTGCTAGATGCTAACATTTTATATATTATAAGAATATTCTGCCCACTTATGACATTAATAAAAGTATAAATTAGCAAGCAATACATTATTAATTACAAGAAATTTTTCACTTAATATACATAGAAGGTTGCAACCCCTTAACATAATTTTAAGGGCTTCAGGGCCGAAACAATTTTTATAATAATCCCAAATAAAAATAAAGTTCTTTAACGAGACTGTTAGCCGTGAATTGATCCCTTGGTCGCGACACTACCTAAAGTGTTAAAAGAAACTTTTAGTTAACAGTTTTACGTTTTTTCGATTACATTGGTGTTTTATTTTAATGTCTACTAAAATTTGTATTAATATAAATTTGGGCAAAGTAACAGTGAAATCCGGCCTAAACGAAGCCAAGAGATTGAGTACTAAACTTTCAGTCATTTACTTCCTATTTGTTCTTGATAGTAATTTAAATTAAGATTGGAAAGTTTTCAAATAAATTAAATAAAATAAATCCGGTAACTTGGAAAAAAAAATAAAATAAAATTGCTTAACTGTAAATTAAAATTAAAGCGTTGGACTTAACTATACCTGCAATTATTTTTATTTCAGAATATTTCAAAGGCTCAAGAGTGCTTCTGTTGTATTAAAATTTTGGGTCCACCTGACAGTAGCTAAAAGCTATAATAAAGAAAGAATCTGTGGTAGGTTATACGGGGTAGCTGAAAATAGCGAAAATATAACATTAAAAATTACAAAAAAAAGACAGGAAAAACCTATTTTAGGAAACTACTTAAATGAAGTCTGAAAAGTGGTCAAAAGTTTGTTATATTTTTTCCTCTACGGTTATAATTTTTGGGAAAAATCAATGTTAACCCTAAATAAAAAAAAATCTTATAAAAAATAAATTGGTTTCGAAACAACATGCTTTATGAAATAAAGGCGTTAAAAATCAACATTGCCTTATGATGTACGGGGAGATTAAAAAGTATACAGATGTTATTTTGGCAATTAGAAAAATCGGTCATAATTTTGTTTTTTTACCCTAGTTTTGATTGCATGAAAAAAGTATTGTCCATAATTTTCAATTTTGTTAAATACTTTAGTTGGCTTTTGAAGAGTTTACCGCTTACATATAGTATAACGTTAACTGTATATTGTATGCGTATAAAAGAGATTAGAAAATTAATTATATATAAAGAAAAATAATTTATTTTAGTTTATACTTAATTTTTCTAAGTAATGATAAGCGATAAGAAAAAGATTTATTGGAATTTTTTAAACAAAATAATATTTGGCGTTTCTTTAGAATAAAAAAGTTTATTAACCATTTTAAGAAAATTAACACTGATAAATGATGGCGAGAAAAGTCTATAAAGGTGCGTCCAGATTTGAACCACGACCACTGCGACAAAGCTTTGTTTAGATTTGTATATAGCGACCTACAACCGTGGATCGGGAGCCTATAGTGAAAAGCACAGAGACGTTTTGTTATGATTGGTTAGAATAAATGTCAAGATTAGGCGCTCAATTTAGAGTTGGACACGATCATCTGTTCGCGTTTTGCAACGTATCTAACCTGACTTTTCTAATGGTTATTTTTATTTTGAATTCAAAAAGCTGCTGAAATTTTGGTAAAATTACCACTTCTTAGTAAACTAACCAGATCAACCAGAATTAAGACCAGAATAAGTAAAATGCGCAAGATGGCTTCAAATCAATCAAATTGCACGTTCCTGTGCTTTTTACGGTAGTCTTGGATCGTCATATTAATGTCAAATGTTTCGGGTGTCGGACTGGGCGAACGCGTCACTTTTTGTCGAAAAAGTTAACCACAATATTTTAAATGCAATTTTTAAACAATGTGCCAAAAAATTATAAGGTTTACAATCACGAAACCCGCCTAATCCGATATACGAAACATGTGTTTCAGCTTTAATGTTTTATTTTTATTTATTAATCTGTTCACAAATAAAAACTGAGGTATTAACAAAATGCATCGCATACATACAGTGTGTCCCAAATTGGGTCTACATGTATTGGTAACTCGGGAACCATTAGAGTTAAAGTGTTGGTTAAATTAGGAAAGTTTTAGATAATTGAATTGTAAAGTTAAGCCTGCTTTAATTTATCTTTTGTGGTTTTTGGTATAACAAAGAAAAACCAAAATGGTGCATTTTACTTTTGCCTGTAGATCGCAGACTACCAATTTTACGGTTTTAAGATTACTACAAGAACACTTTTTTGAGAAGAATTTACTTTACTTAAGTAAAAATATGTTTTAAACTTTATTTGTTTTTTGAGATATTTACCCTAACTTTGTATTTTCATTCGGACGCCATATTGGATTTTTACATTTTCGAAAAGAGCTCTTCAAGAGCTTTTCATTGATGTATCACAAGTCTAGGTTTTTAGATTGCCTAAGCTCTAAAAACGAGAATTTCTGTTTATTTGATAGTAGGCTTAGACTAGACTGCGTAATGGCCGCCCCGTTTAATAAAAAAACAAATGATACGCATCCGGAGCTGAATCAACCTAACCATAGACATTTAAGCTTCTTAGTGATGAACTTGTTACCCCATGGATCTTTTATGATAGCGACATTTAAAACTTATATAAAAAGTGAGGCTTTTTGCAAAAATTAATACTTCCTAATATTACCTTAAACTGATAATAATTAAACACAACTGTAAAACAAAAATCTATCAGTAAACAAGAAAGTAAAATCACAGTACATGTTTTCCTCAATTTTCCACTTATTTCTCGCATTTTTCCAACACCCTTCGGGATACTCGGCGTAACGTGTTTCGGTTAATGGAAGCAAACACATCCCGTATCCTGTATTCTAGTTTCAGCCTAGTTTTGGGCGAAGAAAAGTCGTACACCTTATTTTTGCGTGTCCCCATAGATAAAAATCAGGAGGTGTGATGTCCGGTGATCTAGCTTGCCAAGCAATGGGCCCATTATTAGAGATTATGTAGTCATTAAAGGTAATTCTAAGGACCTCCATCACCTCCCTGGTATTGTGCACTGGACATCCGTCCAGAACTGTATTTCTAATGGCCGGTAAATTTTTTCTGGCAGGAGTAGCAAATACCTATCTAAATTTAGAGTTTCTTTAAAAATTTAGTACTAAACCATTGACTAAAGGTGATTCGTCTATTGAAATTTTGTCCCTGAAGATTTTGGACAATACGTGGTTTATATGGATAAAAACGGTGTTTCTTAAAAGACCCATGCACAGGTGACTTGGAATTCTTGTCCGTTCTTCCGCTTTTCTAACCGATGTTGTGGGATCATCTCTCATCACGTTTTTCTATTATAATCGAATCTCTTGCTTTAATATTTTTTGTATAAATTATATATAATATATTAATTTTAAAACCGTAAAATTGGTAGTTTAAAAACTACAGGCAAAAGTTAAAAATGCACCATGTTTTTTTTTAATTGTCTCAAAAACCATAAAAGATAAATAAAATTTAAAAGCAGACTTAATTTTGAAATTAAATTGTCTAAAAGTTTCCTAATTTAACCAACACTGTAGCTTTAATGGTTCCCGAGTTACCAATATATGTAGGCCCAATTTGGGACACACTGTATATGTACTAAGAATTAATTTTCTAATAGTAAAGGTACAGTTTTATGCCAGTCAAAAATGCTTACGTGTAACATTCAATCCGAATTTGCCTTGAAGAAATTCACTTTACCGTTTTTTGTTTAGCTTTCCACATTAGGAAAATTACTTTAAGACCAAAGAGTGTTTGAGTATTTGTGCTGTTTCATAATGGCATACAAAACTATAAAGTTTAATTTGTGCAAAGTGCCTGTATGTATGTGCAATAAATGCTGTTGAATATTTTAAGCTTAATCTAATTTATATAACAGAATGGAAAATAAAGTAATTAACATTTAAACTTACTCTTTATAGGTTAAGAAAAATGATTATAAGTTATTATCAATAACCAGATATTAAATTGTTAAATAAGGTCACTTTTTGTTTTTTTTTTATCTTGGTACAATCTACAAAATGCTGAAAGCCTTACTACTAACAAACCAGACTTTAATACCTAAAGATTTAAAGTAAAATAAAAAAGATTTGCGAGTAGCAGTTTTACATTTTAAAAACTCTAGGCATAAAAAGAAGAACAAAGTGGAAATTACAAAGTCTGTCCAGCTGCTGGGCATTCTATACCTACTATAAGTTTACCTGTTGGGAGCTGCAAGTGAATGAATTTACGATCCCTACAGCCCAACGATGGAAAAGGATACGAAGCCTTTCTGTAAGAAAAGGACCATTTATACAGCAAACATATTTTTAAATGAAATTAAGAAGTCTTGAGCGTAAAGTGGGATGCCGTTCCCTAGATATTAAAACAGTCTTTCAGATTTAAAATACCTTTGTCTGGAAAAACAAATCCAAGCTTTTTGAGTGTGCCGTTGCAATAAAGAACTGTTCTCCTTCCTTAGAAGATTATAAACCAAAGTTTAAATAAATTCATGTTATAAATGTCCCAACTTTTAACATCCCTATTTGTAAATTTAAAAATATGGAAACTGTTTTATAATATAAATTAGGTAAACAGTCATCATTCACTTAAGGGCATTATCTTATGCACCATTTTTTGTTAAATTTTTCCGTTGGCATTCGAGCGGAGATCAGAAAAAAATCTTCTATGCCACTGTTTTTCTTTAAAACCAAATGTATTTTTATAATTTTCATTTGCTTCTAAGCAAATATTTTGTTTTTGGCTATTGCATGGTTTTTGCGTCAAAACGTAACACGTAATTCTCTGCATGAAATTATGGAATAACGTGCTGATAATTGATGGAAAATGCTTATTTTTAGTGTTTTAAAGACAGTAACACTTAAAAATATTTAAAACTATGGTAAAAAAAAGTTTTCTACTACCTTTATTGAACATAGATTTCTTCCCATGAGGAAAAAACGGCACTTTTCTCTCCGGGAGAAAGAAACTTTTTCCCTTGTAATGAAAATAACTATTAAAAAAGGGGCGGATTCTTGAGTCTATAAATCATTTTTACGAGAAGGTCTTTAAGCCTGAAATACATCATTTACCACGGTGTTACAGTTTGATCATGCCTAGAAATTCTTCTTATAAACAAAATAATTTTTAACCTACAAAAATCAAACTAAAGCGGATTTTGTACCCAGGGCCCAATTTTTTGACTCGGGGAGTATTTCTAAATAGAAAGGGTGTAAAGTTTCTTATTTGTAATTTTCTTTCTATTACACCTAAAAAGATAGTCAATTTTATAAGGAAAACTCCTTTTGGGAAGCTTTTAATTTTCTTACCGTCGAAAATCGGGTCCTGAATATAAAGTAAAAATATAATAAACGCTACTCTTACGTTTCTTTCCTAAACATCTCAGGAAAAATCGCCGAGTTAAAAATACTGCACTCTTAACGACCTAATTAACATAAATTAGACATAAATTAGACAGGTGTACATTAAGCGGGCCCAGATAAATGATTTCTTTTATGTCCATGAGAAAAGCCACAGGTGTTTTTTGACCATTCAGTGTTAACCTTGAATAGTGCTTTCAGGGTGTACCGTTTTTTGATGCACCTGTGGCGTGGGTTATTATGTGTTTTAATAACCCAAAAAATTTAAATTTATTGCATCCTTTGTTTATTCACACAAGCCCTCATTCTAAAGTTTTTCGTGAGATTATGTCTTTGATAAAAAATATATTTGTAGATTTAATTTGAAAGCTATGGGTAGTTTTTATTAGGGACCTGTAAACGCGATAATTGTTTGTAATTTTTTTATACTGTGGGTGTTTAAATCGATAATAGAGTGGTACCATCTTTATCTTTGTATAGGGTAGTGTACAGTTGTCTACCTTAAAAATGATATTTAAGTAGAGGGCCTAAATTCTAGAGGCTTTATACAAATTACAGCTAAAAAGTTTAATTTTTGGTAAAGAGACGGTAAATTACTGGTTTTGAAAGGGTTTTGGGCATGGTAAACCATCTGTTTACAATTTAAATAAAAATATATTTCTCTTTATTTTAGTAGCATCAATCCCCGACGACAGCGTTTAACTGTATAGAATGGCATTATTATATATATTACTAGAAAATTTTATTTAATCGTCTTATATGGGCCTTATTGAATGAAATAGGAGTTTTGTACTTATTTTAAAAAAAAATAATCTATCAAACATGACAAGAATTTTTCTTACCTTACAAATCGGTTTAATACATTTTAAAGAAAATTGCACCACAAAAAAAAAGGTCTATTAACGTTTTTCAATAAAATCTACCCTTTAAAATTAATTAAAAGAGCGCTCGATCCTATTTAAGCCCTTTGTTCGCTAAATTTTGTGACGTAATCTTTTCGAAAATTTTCGTCGTTTAGGAGTTAAGATATGACATTAGGACAAATAGCTAAAAAGTTTTTCGTAACACAAAAATTGTAACTGAGATGCCAATACAAGTTGAAATCATAAAATAAGTTGTCTTATCACTACGAGGATAACTTATACACAAAACGCACTTATGACTTAATTAATTTAAAAGAAAGTAGGTTAGACCAAGATCACCTAAAAAATATTCTTTAGATTAATGGCGACAGAAAAGCTACAAAAAAAAAAAGAAACAATATTTCTATCAGGGTCTCAAGGCACTGAAGAAAATAACCTTTAACTGGATAATTTCATAAAAAAATGACAATCACAAATCACAAAATCACACTAAAGTGACCCTAATTTTGATTTTCTTTTCAGGATTGTAACTTTATAATAAGAGTTAAAAGGAACACTAATTTTTTGTTAAGTGGCTTGTGACTAATAGATTTATTTTCTCAAGTTCCGGTAGAAAGTATTTAATTTTGTTAAAACGTGTTGTTAATATGAAAAACTCTGAATATTGAAAATCTAAAAAATGTAGATATTTAAATAAATAAATTATGATTTACAAAAGATCTATACTTATGGACAAGCCGCTTAAAAGCAAAACTCAAAAAAAAAATTTATTATTAAAAAAAAAGCTAATTGATTTAGTAACAATCAGAGATATGACATCTGACCTTAGAATCATCCTGTGAAAACTATTAGCTATAAGTGTAACGATATTGTACATAAAATTATTCGGAATTAAAAATGCTAAGAAATTCGGTTTATGCACTTTTTTTAGTTTTGGCGTTCTTCTTCTTAATCAGCGAAATGATATGTATATATTGTTAGGGATACATGCAAAAACGATTTAGTAAAAATTATGCTGATATATTTTCTAAAAAGTAATAAAAAATGTACAAAATTCTTTGTTTAGCGATTCGCCTGAGTATATTAAATATATTTAAAACTCATCTTCATTAGAGATGTCGTTACAAACAGGAAAAAAAAATATTTAGAATAGAGCAGAAAGTTTTAATGTAGTTTACATTAAAAAATATTATACCTAGTACAAAAGACAGATAATATGAAAAAACTGTATGGCTTATTGGTTTACAACTAACCTGGCTTACTAGCGGTTTTACTCGTGGTATCTTGTATATGATACAAAAACGTCGTGCATAGCTCAAAACATTTATGGTAAACTTTTGCCAATGCGTGGATTATAAAAATCAATTTTACTATAAAAATGGAGCTAATTTTTAAAAATATTACTATGTGTGTATTAAGAAATGAGGATAAACGGGGCAGAATAAATTGCGAACTTTAAATAGGAAAAATCACCAGTAATCAATAGACCATAACAAAAAAAAAACCTACCTTCTTTAAATTTTCTATATGGCTTTTTATTTCAGCCCGTCTATTCCTATCTCCTTAGGTACATCTGCTCCTTTTCATTTGACTCATCTCATCTGTGTAGTGTACAGGACTTCGTTAAGCTAACCATTTGATCTGTTGGTATGTTAGTCTACCAAGCCGTTAGACTGTATGTCTAGCTGTGAGTTAATCGGTCTGTAAGTTTACCGGTCTTTGTATGTACGTATGTATCTATGTATGTCTTCGGTATATATTCTTAAGATATAAGGTAAAAACGAAAAAAAGACAACACATCTTTTTTACCATCTTTATTACTTATTAGATTATATTTACAATACAATAATTTAATCATAATTTTTATTACATTATATATTTATAATAAAATAGTTTCGCCTATTTAAAGGTAAAACTTATTTGAGTAAGATCTTCTAGTTAAGAAACCTATAACGATTTATATAAAATGAAAATAGAAAAATATAAAGAATAAAAGAAAAGAAAACCGTACTTTTGGGGTTTAACATTTTACTGGAGCAGTTAGGAGGTCAAAAAAGATACTTGCTTGATAACTGTTTGTATATAATGACCGCTAGTAACTTAGATTTGTTACAATATTTTGAAAAAATATATTGACTGCACTCAACGTCGCTCCATATTTTCAGCAGTCATTTTTGAATGGGACAGTTTGCTGAGGCAGAAAGAAAAAAGAAGATAAAAAGGTACGCGAGTGTGAAACAAAACTAAACAACATACAACAGCAGCTTATGGAGCTAAAGAGAAAAGCTGCTCAAACCCGGAAACAGCTATCATATTTTAACAAGCTTTATCTTCCGGAAGACTCATAACTAGTTTGTCTCTAATTTATGTAAATCATGTATATTTAAGATTTTGTTCTATTATTTTTATACCTAGTAGATTATTTAGTTAATTTTAAACTTAGTGATTTTTTATATTATATTGAAAATGCAATTTTTTAAATAAAACGCTTCTTTCGTTGAATAAAATTGGAGTCAAAAAATATATATTTTATTTATAAATCACACATTTTATCTTTTTAATGATAAAATACGATTTTCATGCATTACATTGTACAGTATTAAAATTTGTGTGTCTATCTTAGTGAATTATTTGCCAAGAAAAAATAGGGAACACCGCTTTAGCAAAAAAAATATACCAAAAACAATAAAAACTTACCTTATTTCTCCAAAAATCAATTACTTAACAAAGTTAGTAAATCATCCATAGATAAATAACTTTAAAATACCACAAAAGCGAGTCTCTTTTAATTTAAAAGAAAACAAAACCTATCTCAGAATATGTTTGACAACTTTACTCGTTAATGAAATTTTCTCGAAAAATTAAAACTTGTAACCTAGAACTGAGTAAAATACAGTATATTTTTTGTCCAAAACCGCTATATTTTTAATTTACTTATAAAGCAAAGCGTATAAGTGTCTGATCAGATTCGCTACTGTGCTAACAGTTTTTTTATTAAGTAAAAAATTGTTATATCTCTTTATTCTGGTAACAGCAATTCCTGACGACAACGAATATACCTATATGGTAAATAGTAGTAAAAAATCAATAACCCTATCTTTTTATTTTGTTTATGTCTATTTTTAAACAGAATAACTCATAAAGGTAAATTCAGCTGAGAAGAAGCCAGTGTCGTCATAGAAATAAAGACGGCTATCAACTATTTCTTTCAAATTACAGCGTTTAAATAGTGTGCGAGCAGCAAAATTTAACAAATTTACAACTCAGATTTTTTTATTTACTTATTTTACAATACCTATTTATCACATATAAGTTAAACACTACCCCAAAGACTACCTTAATATGGTTCTATTTTACATTTTTTTTAAACTAAAGGGAACGGTTCTATATATTTTTGTTAATGTGTTCATAAACATATATATGTATTTTATATGCTTATTATATTTGAAGGTTCTATAAGCATTAGTTTTTGTAAATTATGAACAAAAACTTGATATTGGTACAATATTAAAAATGATATTGGTTGTTTTCACAAAAAAACCCTTTATTATGCTAAACGGAGGTACTTAGAATTAAGGGTTCAATTCTTTTTCGACTCAAAAACAAAATTTTCATGAGTCCGCGAAGAAAAAAACAGAAGTTTTAAATGCTAAAAAATATTGGAATAGAACAAAATTTATAAATTTATTTTTTATTGTAGGATGGGCTTTGAAAAAATTCTTTATCTGGAAGTAAACATCAATAAGTTTTCGCCTATGGTCGGATCATCCTATGTCAAGTTGCCCAAATGTATTCAAAATAAAAATGCAGTAGTCAATGTGACATAAGATTAATTACTGAATGGGACAATTCCAAATTTAAAACTGGAGCAAGACCCTTAATTGCTCGACCCAACTTTAATACTTGTTCCATTTTTACTGAAGACTTTGTTGCCATTCATATGTCTAAACTTAAAGGTTGTGTATAATAAACCAATATACATAGGGTTTTCCATACTTGACATTTCAAAAACAGTCATGTATGATTTTTTATAATTTTATTAAGCAAAAATTTGGTAATAATACCTCTTTGCTTTACACTGACACGGATTCTCTTATTTTAAAAGTGTTCACAGATGACTTCTATCGCATAATTTTGGATAGACTTAAAAATAAAAAAGTTATAGACATTTAAAATGTGGACAAGTTAGATTGAACACACTGTACAAGTTTATAATTGTTTTTTAATCTTGTCTAGAAGTTGTACTTTTTTAGTTTTATGAAAAAAAGTTTTATTTCTTAAAAGCCAATTTTTACAATAATATTAAAAACCTTTTGCTTATTTAGGTAGGTCTTAAAAATGTCTCTCGAGAAGTGATTTAATGAGAATAACCACAGGTGTTTCAGAAAATCAAAACATCTTTTATCTTTTGTTTGTGCAATAAAGGGATTTTTAGTCGGACCCAGATAAATGGTTTCTTTTATGTCCTTGGGATGCATTCTTTGTTTTTTCCCACAAACAATAATTCGGGTAGTTTGTATGCTGTGAGAAATAAATATATTTTGTGGATTATTTGTAGACTTAATTTGAAAGCCATGGGTGGTTTTTATTAGGGATTGTCCTAGACTATAAAAAGGTTTTGGTTTTAAATATGTTAGACATGCCTTAAAATTTAAGAAACAATTTATATGCAGAATGGGTTGTATTTCTTCCTTTCTTTCTTTCTACTGCTTTGAAAAGTTTTATTGAGAAACGTTTGTTACAGGTCATTGGTTGCTTAAAAGTTGTAGGAGGGGTGTTAGAATTTAAAACTTTGTAAGATTCTTGGTCAAATATCAGTTTGTTACATACCGTCATTGTGTGGTTATCTTTTTTTAATAAAATTACGTTTTTAAAGTTAATTTAAAAAATAAACTTTTCAAATAATATTGTTGATGGTGAAAGACCGGAAAGTCGAATCTTTTCACCCTGTGTCTTATGAGCCAGCAATTTTCGGATCCATATTTATATGAACTTATTTTCATAATGAATATGTCATGTATCAAGTCGATTTATGGTAACGAAGAAATACTGTTTCAAGTGAAAAGTGACATTTTTGACTCAAGACAAAATACGCTTATTCGTGCTGACAAAAACATACGAAGAAGAAGAAGAATCTAGTGATTCAGATGAAAGTGGAATCGATGATTCAGAAGACTTAACTTGTGGACAAAGTGCTTCAATCAAAATAAAAAGTATTAAAGCTTCCATAGCTATAAAACCAAACTATTTAAATCGTACAGTGTGTGTAACCCAATCCTATATTGCTGTGGAATCTTTGCAAAAGGAATTTACCCCTTGTGTTACAAGTGTTATTTTGCATGCAATCAATTCGAGCCAGGGAAGTTACAAACACGTAAATACACATTTTCAAAGAAGTTATAATTGTTGTACTAATGAATTGTCTTGTACTTTATGTGAAACTTCGCTTTGTCAAGTAGCAGAGGTTAGTGTGTGTATTGCTTGCAACAACTCAGTTACTTTAAGTATAGAAAATCATTTATTAAATAAAAATATTTTTAACTAAATCTGTAAAATATGGATATGCAAGTAGAATATTTATAAATTCTGTACCCGAGTCACTTATTTTTAAAAAAAATGTTAATGTGTAAGATTTGTCGAATAAAAAAAGGTGTTTCCATGTAGTCATAAAAAGTACTGTTTTGAATGTATAAGAAACCATGCTATAACGCCAATGTCTGAAGTGTAAACAAGTTTTAAACAAGTTTTAAATAAAAAGTTATTTTTACTTTAAGTATAGAAAATCATTTATTAAATAAAAATATTTTTAACTAAATCTGTAAAATATGGATATGCAAGTTAGAATATTTATAAATTCTGTACCCGAGTCACTTATTTTAAAAAAAAAAATGTTAATGTGTAAGATTTGTCGAATAAAAAAGGTGTTTCCATGTAATCATAAAAAGTACTGTTTTGTATGTATAAGAAACCATGCTATAACGCAATGTCTGAAGTGTAAACAAGTTTTAAATAAAAAGTTATTTTACTTTAAGTATAGAAAATCATTTATTAAATAAAGATATTTTTAACTAAATCTGTAAAATATGGATATGCAAGTAGAATATTTATAAATTCATGTACCCGAGTCACTTATTTTAAAAAAAAAAAAAATGTTAATGTGTGTAAAGATTTGTCGAATAAAAAGGTGTTTCCATGTAATCATAAAAAGTACTGTTTTGAATGTATAAGAAACCATGCTATAACGCAATGTCTGAAGTGTAAACAAGTTTTAAATAAAAAGTTATTTTACTTTAAGTATAGAAAATCATTTATTAAATAAAAATATTTTAAAATAATTTATAAATAAATGTCTGTAATACAATATTGTTGTTTTAATTTGCCTAGGTTTTATTAGTTACCCTTGTTTAGAATACACCCAAATGCAAATGCAATCATAAGATATTAATTTTCTGCAGTGGTATACGAGGTTTATGTCAAAAAATATAAATATTTTGCTTAAGATTAAAGTATCTTTATTTTTACAACATTGAAAATTTTAATTAATATAAGATGTTTAGAATTAAAAATAGTATTTAAATATGCAAACTTCTTCATCTTTAAGAAAAAACTCTTTTTTTATGTGTTATTGGTAAACATGGTATGTAAGAAAGCTTAGGAACTGTCAAAATAGCGAAAAGTCACAGAAAAGCTCGTTATCGCAAAAAAGTATTGTTCATGTTTTTAAGAATAAGGAAGTTAGGTAAATCGTATGAATTTTGTACGAGGTTTATTATTTTCGAAATAAGGGTTGCTACCTTACAAATATGTTTTCCTAAGTCCTGATTTTAAAACAAAATTGTATGTACTGAAATATTTTTAAAATTCATAATATGAACTCGCTTTACGTTGAGCCTGAAAGTCTTTAAATTCAAAAATATTTACCGAGCGTTAAGATTTTTTACTAAGCTGTAAGAAATAATATTTCTTAACCTAACAATAAATACAAAAATAAATACATTTTCATTTAACCACAAACAGTAGAAAAAAGCAATACAGTTTTTTGAAAATTATTAAAGATTTGGGTGTGCTGTAGCAAATATATGCCAAAAAACGTATATCGCATGCCTGGGTCATCACTTTTAACTTTTTGAAAAACCGGTTTAAAAGATATACAAAATTGTGACATATTTTTAACTAGGACATTTTTTCACCATTTTAAAAATGATAAAAAAAAATAAAAATCACACTGTAGCGAGTAAATGATTAATGTTTAACGAATTGCGGTTTTCACAAGTAACTTTGACTTGAAATTAAAGTCTCGCAAACAGGGATCAGTTTTGAGTAAAGCAAACGGAAATATGATAAGCATCCTGTAAAATGCATCGAATTTGCCCACCCTGTACATGAGGAACATAAGTTCCGAAGTATTTTGCTAATTAGTTTTCTTAATCATCTTGTAATGCTTTTACCAAAATTAAAAATTATTTTTAAACTCCACATTTATTTTACAACAAAATTCACCTTTCGGATTTTTTTCTTTCAATGCACCATTTTGCGTATTATTTGATTTTCGGGCTTGTTTGTACGCATATAGCCAAACAAACATGTTGTATGTTTTGTTTTCTTTTAAATTAAAGAGACTCGCTTTTGTGGTATTTTAAAGTTATTTATCTATGGATGATTTACTAACTTTGTTAAGTAATTGATTTTTGGAGAAATAAGGTAAGTTTTTATTGTTTTTGGTATTTTTTTTTGTTAAATTAAAAGAGACTCGCTTTTGTGGTATTTTAAAGTTATTTATCTATGGATGATTTACTAACTTTGTTAAGTAATTGATTTTTGGAGAAATAAGGTAAGTTTTTATTGTTTTTTGGTATATTTTTTTTGCTAAAGCGGTGTTCCCTATTTTTTCTTGGCAAATAATTCACTAAGATACACACACAAATTTTAATACTGTACAATGTAATGCATGAAAATCGTATTTTATCATTAAAAAGATAAAATGTGTGATTTATAAATAAAATATACATTTTTTTACTCAATCGTCGTCCATATGTGCATCATTAAATATTAATGTAAAAAATATTAAACACTAAATAATTTCTTGTAAATTTTATTTAAAAAATTGCATTTTCAATATATTATAAAAAATCACTAAGTTTAAAATTAACTAAATAATCTACTAGGTATAAAAATAATAGAACAAAATCTTAAATATACATGATTTACATAAATTAGAGACAAACTAGTTATGAGTCTTCCGGAAGATAAAGCTTGTTAAAATATGATAGCTGTTTCCGGGTTTGAGCAGCTTTTCTCTTTAGCTCCATAAGCTGCTGTTGTATGTTGTTTAGTTTTGTTTCACACTCACGTACCTTTTTATCTTCTTTTTCTTTCTGCCTCAGCAAACTGTCCCGTTCAAAAATGGCTGCAGAAAATATGGAGCGACGTTGAGTGCAGTCAATTTCGTTAAGCCAATCTTTCTCTGCATCTTCCTTCTCCTCCATTGTTGAAGCAGCACTGTTTGTTCTTTTCGGACCCTTTAAAGTTGTTGCATTGGATGTTGTAGGTGTTTCATCCAATTTAAAGACTTTCCTAGGCCTTTACTATTTGTAGCGACAACAGGTTTTGAAGCCCTTTTTTTCTAACACTGGCGACAAAATTTGATTATTGCTGGTGGCCAAACTGCTACCAGCGGTAGCATAAAAGGTTTCAGCATTGCATGGTGTAGATGGCGATACAGATATCTTCCTTTTTTTACTCGGTCCAGCCATATTTGTATCATCAAATCGATATGGACAAGACTGTATCATATGACGAGTCAAAGAAGATGAACGAGTAAAAGTAACTTGACACTTTTCACACACGTACTGAGACATTTTCAAAGTAACACTTTTTACTAACTGACGAAATTAACACAATATGTATAACCTCTCTTGGCTCAAACGTCCGAATAATAATGCGATATATGAAGAAGTAAAGACTCCCCCTACATCGCCTCCTTAAAAATACATGGTCAAGGATAAGGCGGGCTATAAAAAACTCATGAACACATTTTCAAGGTTAAATGATGTGATGTTCACCTGCATGACCCCCTCCCCTAAATGTATGTCTAGTGTTGTGCATTTAAAACCAAAACCCTTTTATAACCCTGAGCGAGGGATAAAAAGCATTTTTTTATTTTGTTCTAATAGGCATAGTTTTGGTTTAAAATAAATCTAGTACGCCTGAAAAATGAACCCAAGTACGTATTTACAAATCCTTTTCGTAAGATTTTACAGGTTAGGTGAGGTGCGGCCCTTATTAGATTTTATAAAATATTATAACATATACTAGCAATAGTCGTAAAAATTATTAAAATATGGTTTTGTTTTCACTCTAGCGCGTCAAAAAACACCTATTCTAAATTCCATAAGAGGGTGGTATTATTCAACATATTCAGCAATTTTTACAAATTTTGCAACACGTCTAGTGATTTTCAGTCATACAAAAAACACCTATTCTAAATTCCATAAGAGGGTGGTATTATTCAACATATTCAGCAATTTTTACAAATTTTGCAACACGTCTAGTGATTTTCAGTCATTTTTAGGGCTTTTTTAGTAGTATGTTGACTTATTTTATATTAGTTTTCAAATTTTAGAGGCTAGTGGTATTTTTCAGATTTAAATGGTTACATTTCCGAAACTATTAAATATAGATATATCAAATGTAGTATTTTTGTAAAGCTCTTTAAAAGACCTTTTTAATGGTTGTGAATTGATAATTCAATGTATAATTTGGTTTTGGGGTCATTTTTAAGTAAAGAAATAAAAAAGTTATAGACATTTAAAATGTATGTATACTCATAACCACAAATTTCTCCAGTTCTTTTTACCGCGTTTATGGGAAAAAATTTCGTTTGGACTATGAGATATTACAAAACATATGTTAAAAGTTACAGCATTTTTTGTCCACATCTGTGACAGCTTAAAATGCATGGTTGCGGCATTTAGGGGTAAAAAAATACAATTTGGCAAAAAACGTGTAAAATAAATAAAAAACATGTTTTTAAAAGTTGTTTATAAAATATTGTATTCCCATTTAGTGGTATATTAAGAATTTTGTGCAAAATGAGGGGAATATACAGAAAAATGAGGATACTTCATTTTTAATTTTAATGAGGGATATTTTAAAAACAATTAGTTTTCGACTAAAACTTCTTTCGGATTTGTGATCAACACCCCAAAAGCTTCTGTAAATCAAATTATTTGGTCAAAATCGGAGTTGGTCCCACTTTCGAGACAATTACCCAATTTGCATAAATAAGACAAATATTTTTAAAATATTACCTTTTTAAACTAAAAAGAAATTGATCATAAATGTTTTTCTAAATATGAGTTTACTTTAGTTTAATACTTACCTTAAGTGATATTTTAATGTAGTTTGCTAAAAAAATTAATAAAGAGAAATATCGATTTTTTTACTTAATACAAAACAACTCTTGGCACTGCAACGATCTGGTCGTCAACCACCTGTAAGCTTTACTTTATGAGTAGAGACCTGTAAGTACCTCTCGGTTTAAAAGAAACATTGATTTTTCAGACAAAAGCATCCCGCGATACCGCTACCCGTTCGTACCTACTTTTTAACGAGCATGTATTTAGTTCACGGGTATATTTATTTAATGAAGCTATTGATTAGTGGCTATCCCACAAATTGGTAGTACAAAATAACAATTGTAAAAATTTTGGTATTTTTCTGTTTTCGGGCAACATTTTTTAGTCATTTTTTATTTTTCTGTATCTCAACTTTTTCTATACTTGTTTAACCTTTTTTCAAATAAATATTTTTTATGTGTAAATCTTATAATTTTTAGAAATATAAGTTTTACTAGGAATATTGTAGATCTACCTATGACACATATAGAGATATACATGAAAAAAATATTTTGAAAATGTGCAAATCTTATTAAAGGACTTGTTTTTATCGAATGCAAAGCTGATTCTATAGCCTGCCTTTGTATATTTTTTAACGGGACTTTTACCCATAAAACCCCAAACAGGTGTCAGGTCGTACCTGCGATACCTGGTCTTACAAAATTTTAAAACGTAGTATTTTATAAGGATTATAGCTTTTTAAATGTTTTATCAAAATTAGTCACTCTATATAAGTTTTCTATTTTTCCAATTCGAAACTTTTTTATTTATCACAAAAATTTTGGTATTTTTTAAATATAATAAGCATATAAAATACATATATATGTTTATGAACACATTAACAAAAAATATATAGAACCGTTCCCTTTGGTTTAAAAAAAAATGTAAAATAGAACCATATTAAGGTAGCCTTTTTGGGGTAGTGTTTAACTTATATGTATAAATAGTATTGTAAAATAAGTAAATAAAAAATCTGAGTTGTAAATTTGTTAAATTTTGTTGCTCGCACACTATTTAAACGCTGTAATTTGAAAGAAATAGTTGATAGCCGTCTTTATTTCTATGACGACACTGGCTTCTTCTCAGCTGAATTCTAGTTTATTAGTTATTCTGTTTAAAAATAGACATAAACAAAATAAAAAGATAGGGTTATTGATTTTTTACTACTATTTACCATATAGGTATATTCGTTGTCGTCAGGAATTGCTGTTACCAGAATAAAGAGATATAACAATTTTTTACTTAATAAAAAAAAACTGTTAGCACAGTAGCGAATCTGATCAGACACTTATACGCTTTGCTTTATAAGTAAATTAAAAATATAGCGGTTTTGGACAAAAATATACTGTATTTTACCAGTTCTAGGTTACAAGTTTTAATTTTTCGAGAAAATTTCATTAACGAGTAAAGTTGTCAAACATATTCTGAGATAGGTTTTGTTTTCTTTTAAATTAAAAGAGACTCTCGCTTTTGTGGTATTTTAAAGTTATTTATCTATGGATGATTTACTAACTTTGTTAAGTAATTGATTTTTGGAGAAATAAGGTAAGTTTTTATTGTTTTTGGTATATTTTTTTTTGCTAAAGCGGTGTTCCCTATTTTTTCTTGGCAAATAATTCACTAAGATAGACACACAAATTTTAATACTGTACAATGTAATGCATGAAAATCGTATTTTATCATTAAAAAGATAAAATGTGTGATTTATAAATAAAATATATATTTTTTGACTCCAATTTTATTCAACGAAAGAAGCGTTTTATTTAAAAAATTGCATTTTCAATATAATATAAAAAATCACTAAGTTTAAAATTAACTAAATAATCTACTAGGTATAAAAATAATAGAACAAAATCTTAAATATACATGATTTACATAAATTAGAGACAAACTAGTTATGAGTCTTCCGGAAGATAAAGCTTGTTAAAATATGATAGCTGTTTCCGGGTTTGAGCAGCTTTTCTCTTTAGCTCCATAAGCTGCTGTTGTATGTTGTTTAGTTTTGTTTCACACTCGCGTACCTTTTTATCTTCTTTTTCTTTCTGCCTCAGCAAACTGTCCCGTTCAAAAATGACTGCAGAAAATATGGAGCGACGTTGAGTGCAGTCAATATATTTTTTCAAAATATTGTAACAAATCTAAGTTACTAGCGGTCATTATATACAAACAGTTATCAAGCAAGTATCTTTTTTGACCTCCTAACTGCTCCAGTAAAATGTTAAACCCCAAAAGTACGGTTTTCTTTTCTTTTATTCTTTATATTTTTCTATTTTCATTTTATATAAATCGTTATAGGTTTCTTAACTAGAAGATCTTACTCAAATAAGTTTTACCTTTAAATAGAGCGAAACTATTTTTATTATAAATATATAATGTAATAAAAATTATGATTAAATTATTGTATTGTAAATATAATCTAATAAGTAATAAAGATGGTAAAAAAGATGTGGTTGTCTTTTCATTTTACATATCTTAAGAATATATACCGAAGACATACATAGATACATACGTACATACAAAGACCGGTAAACTTATCTGTCTTTTGTACTAGGTATAATATTTTTTAATGTAAACTACATTAAAACTTTCTGCTCTATTCTAAATATTTTTTTTCCTGTTTGTAACGACATCTCTAATGAAGATGAGTTTTAAATATATTTAATATACTCAGGCGAATCGCTAAACAAAGAATTTTGTACATTTTTTATTACTTTTTAGAAAATATATCAGCATAATTTTTACTAAATCGTTTTTGCATGTATCCCTAACAATATATACATATCATTTCGCTGATTAAGAAGAAGAACGCCAAAACTAAAAAAAAGTGCATAAACCGAATTTCTTAGCATTTTTAATTCCGAATAATTTTATGTACAATATCGTTACACTTATAGCTAATAGTTTTTCACAGGATGATTCTAAGGTCAGATGTCATATCTCTGATTGTTACTAAATCAATTAGCTTTTTTTTTTAATAATAAATTTTTTTTTGAGTTTTGCTTTTAAGCGGCTTGTCCATAAGTATAGATCTTTTGTAAATCATAATTTATTTATTTAAATATCTACATTTTTTAGATTTTCAATATTCAGAGTTTTTCATATTAACAACACGTTTTAACAAAATTAAATACTTTCTACCGGAACTTGAGAAAATAAATCTATTAGTCACAAGCCACTTAACAAAAAATTAGTGTTCCTTTTTAACTCTTATTATAAAGTTACAATCCTGAAAAGAAAATCAAAATTAGGGTCACTTTAGTGTGATTTTGTGATTTGTGATTGTCATTTTTTTTATGAAATTATCCAGTTAAAGGTTATTTTCTTCAGTGCCTTGAGACCCTGATAGAAATATTGTTTCTTTTTTTTGTAGCTTTTCTGTCGCCATTAATCTAAAGAATATTTTTTTTAGGTGATCTTGGTCTAACCTACTTTTAAATTAATTAAGTCATAAGTGCGTTTTGTGTATAAGTTATCCTCGTAGTGATAAGACAATTTATTTTATGATTTCAACTTGTATTTGCATCTCAGTTACAATTTTTGTGTTACGAAAAACTTTTTAGCTATTTGTCCTAATGTCATATCTTAACTCCTAAACGACGGAAAATTTTCGAAAAGATTACGTCACAAAATTTAGCGAACAAAGGCTTAAATAGGATCGAGCGCTCCTTTAATTAATTTTAAAGGGTAGATTTTATTGAAAAACGTTAATAGACCTTTTTTTTTTTTTGTGGTGCAATTTTCTTTAAAAAGTGTATTAAATCCGATTTTGTGGCAGTAAGAACAATTTTGTCATGTTTGATAGATTATTTTTTTTTAAATAAGTACAAAACTCCTATTTCATTCAATAAGGCCCATATAAGACGATTAAATAAAATTTTCTAGTAATATATATGTAATAATGCCATTCTATACAGTTAAACGCTGTCGTCGGGGATTGATGCTACTAAAATAAAGAGAAATATCGATTTTTTTTACTTAATACAAAACAACTCTTGGCACTGCAACGAATCTGTCGTCAACCACCTGTAAGCTTTACCTTATGAGTAGAGACCTGTAAGTACCTCGGTTTAAAAGAAATATCGATTTTTCAGACAAAAGCATCCCGATACCGCTGCCCGTTCGTACCTATACTTTTTAGCGAGCATGCATTTAGTTCACGGGAATATAACCAAGAATATAACAGCTATTGCTTTAGCTTGTTAATTTGTAACAAACAGATGGTTTACCATGCCCAAAAACCCTTTCAAAACCAGTAATTTACCGTCTCTTTACCAAAAATTAAACTTTTAGCTGTAATTTGTATAAAGCCTCTAGAATTTTAGGCCCTCTACTTAAATATTTTTATGTAGACAACTGTACACTACCCTATACAAAGATAAAGATGGTACCACTCTATTATCGATTTAAACACCCACAGTATAAAAAAATTACAAACAATTATCGCGTTTACAGGTCCCTAATAAAAAAAACTACCCATAGCTTTCAAATTAAATCTACAAATATATTTTTTTATCAAAGACATAATCTCACGAAAAACTTTAGAATGAGGGCTTGTGTGAATAAACAAAGGATGCAATAAATTTAAATTTTTTGGGTTATTAAAAACACATAATAACCCACGCCACAGGTGCATCAAAAAACGGTACACCCTGAAAGCACAATTCAAGGTTAACACTGAATGGTCAAAAAACACCTGTGGCTTTTCTCATGGACATAAAAGAAATCATTTATCTGGGCCCGCTTAATGTACACCTGTCTAATTTATGTCTAATTTATGTTAATTAGGTCGTTAAGAGTATACCTAACAACTTTTAAAATACTTTAACTTTAGGCTTGCTTGGTACGAAAAAAAAATTATTTAAAATAAAATTTATCAAATAAAACCTTAAAATCGAATTTTTTGACATAAAATTAAAAACGCCAACCAAATGAAATTTCAAAATCACAAATTCAGAAATGTATACAGTAATGTATCTCTTTGTTTCAGAATGCTGCAGCGAGCAGATGACACAAATTATATTAATATTAACTGCGTGGACCCGTTAGGTAGGAGCGCATTGCTTATGGCTATAGACAACGAGAACCTGGAGATGGTTGAGCTTCTTATAGAATATAGAGTCGAAACTAAGGATGCGCTTTTGCACGCTATATCTGAGGAATTTGTCGAAGCTGTGGAAGTACTGCTGGATCACGAGGAGACAATACATAAACAAGGAGAACCACACGTATGTTTATTTCTGATTAATATTTAGAATTAGGTACTTATAAAATAATTTAAAAGTAATGAAATTTAAGATTCAATTTAAGTTTTTTGGTATATTAGGTTTTTACTTTGGGGAATATGACAGTAAACTTGGAAAAAAGTATATTTTACACTTGGAGTAAGAAGAAACCATTAATTTGAGCCTATAAATATTTAACAATATGTGAAGGATTTTAAATAAGTTTTATGTCAATGTTTTATTGGATAATAAACCAAATTTAGAAATAACTCGTAACAATTTTAAATTAAATCTGGCAACGGTTGCCGTTAAATGACCATAAAAACAAAATTTCAAAGCAGTCAGCAAAAAACCAGTAAAAGTAGACAAGCGACTTCAAAGTTCATAATAAGGATTGGCTAGGCTCTTCAAAAACTGTTCCTTAAGGTAGACCAGCCAAAATCTTTACAGTTTACATCTTTACAACCTGTTTATGGAACCCCCTTTTCGGCTTAGTTATTTACTCTGCCCTTCCCGAGGTAATCGAGTGCATGCTACCATGCACCGTATGGCACTACAACTCAGTGCTATAGCTCGAGGTTGTTTTGTCTCCCGACGCGAAGCGGTTAGAAACAATAAACCGAGAGCTAAAATCTAAATATTTTTCCGTGTATAATACACAATTTTTTTGTGATGGGAAAAACGACTTTTTATTGAAAAAAAACATAATATTAATATCAGAAAATTAATCATGCAAAATTTAAAGTTTCAAAGTGGTCGACTGGTATATTTGAAACACAATTAGACCTTGCACTACTATGGAAACACTTAAGGAAATTGTTTAGTATGTGTCAATGTAATTTTGTAATTTGACGGATTGATATCAAAAAGTTGAAACTAAAAGCATTTATTTAGTAGTTATTTGGAAATTATAGAGTTAAAAATATTTGACTGGACTCTAATATAAGGAAAATGTTAGTTCTGTATAATAAGTTAATCTAAAATTAAATATTTACCTTTACTTGCGTGTATCTATGTCAGTCGTGGAAAAAAAGAACTATTTTTTTCCACGGGCAAAAATTAATCTTATGAGAAGTCACATTTTAGTAACTGTTAAAAGAGATACAATCTCAAATTTTTTTCCATCACCAAATAAAAAACATATTCTCTAAAATGTTTTGTTTCTAAGATACGGGGTGATAAAGTTAAATTTATTTTTAGATTATTCCTTGTGTTACTTTTTTACCTTTAGTAGGTGGTAGAGGGAGCTTTCCTCGCCTAAGGAAGGTACCACCCCACCACCCTTTAAAGAACCCGTGAGTCTTAATGGACGTTTCGGGTTCTGGGTGTGTAGTCAGTTTTCCTTCTTTGCTTCTTTTTCTCTTTTCTTTTTTCCTTCCTGGCAACCCCCAACTATGTACACAAATGATGGCGGCACACCGGAGGTAAAATGTTCCGGCGGAGGTACAGAATACCTACCTCCATTCGGATCGCCGGGCGAGGGTGCATCCGGAGGCCATCCGATCGAAGTTTAATTTCTTTTGCAAACATATGTGGGCTTAACACCAATATAAACTCCGTTCACCATCACCTTCAGTCATCTAAGCCCCACACATACTGTTTCTAACAGGAAACACAAATAAAGTTCTAGATCTTCAACCAGCCACCTTCTCTTTCCAGGCTACGAACTTATTTCGTCTTTTCGCCCACATGGTGGCGTATGTGCTTACGTCCGCAACGATCCTGGCTTGTGCTCCGAGTTTCCAATCTTGAATCAGGTAGGCCCGATATCCTTTGGCTCAAACTTTCCCTTAGGTCTTCAACTAAATTTATCTGCTGTTTGTACCGGTCCCCATCAATAATTCCCTATGTCCAATTCTTTGACTTTCTTTCAACAAAGATTGATAGCATAATTTCTCAGTTTCCATCGGCTGAAATAATCGTGCTTGGCGACTTCAATGTCCATAATCAGGATTGGCTGGGCTCTTCAAAGCTGACCCCCAAGGCAGAGCAGCCGAAATCTTCGCAGTCAGTAACTCTCTTACCAACCTTATTATGGAACCCACCTACTTTCCTAGAGTCCCAAATCATAGTTCAAATCCCCTTGATCTCTTTCTTACTACCAACCCCGAACTCTATCAAACATCTGTCACAGCTCCCCTAGGTCGCTCAGATCATGGCTTAGTTACTATATCTTACCCTGGACATCCCGAGGTAAATGAATACATGCCACCACGCACCGTATGGCACTACAACTCAGCCGACTGGGATGGCCTGAGGGACTTCTTCGCCACTTACCCCTGGAATTCCATCTGCTTCTCTTCTGGTGATCCTTCTCAAATTTGCAATCAACTGACGGAATCAATTCAATTGGGCATTGAAACCTATATTCCACACACCATCAAGAACCCCAAACAATCCAATAACAAACCCTGGTTTTCCAAATCTTGTGATAAAGCTAGGATTTTAAAAGTTCAGGCTCACAAGAAGTTTCTACAGGATCCTAGTCCAGAAAACCGACAGGCCAGCATTGAAGCAAGAAACTACTACAATCAAACAATTTCTGAAGCCAAAGACTCCTTCGACAATCGTATTAAAAACAAAGTTCTTTCTTGCTCAAATGGCAGCAAATCTTTCTGGTCCTTTGCGAAAAACATAAGTAGGAATTTTTGTACCAGTTCTTTTCCGCCACTAGCTTTGGAAGATGAAATTGTTTCTACCGCTAAAGGAAAGGCAGAATTATTTGCCAAACAATTTGCTGCCAATTCAACCCTTAACCCTCCCGTAAATCATCCAATTCCAGCGGTTACCCCAGTTCCTCATAAAATGCCCGATATTATTTTTAAGGTAAAACACATTAAGCGTATCCTTTTTTCCCTTAACACCAAGAAATCGTCTGGGCTGGATGGCATACCAGCAATCGTTTTAAAAAATGTGCTCCAGAACTTGCACCAATCTTAACTCGGCTCTTTCGAATTTCTTACGACACAGGTATCTTTCCGGAAAGCTGGAAAGCTGCACGTGTTCAACCTATTCCCAAGAAAGGATCTAAATCTCTTCCATCTAACTATAGACCAATTTCAATTCTCTCAGTTCTTTGTAAAGTAATGGAAAAACTAATTAATTCACAAATTCTTAAGTACTTAGAAAAACACAAAATTTTGCATGACAGGCAGTACGGATTTCGCCACAAAAGATCTACAGCAGATCTTCTTTCCTTCGTATCTCACTGCTGGAATAAGTCTCTTGAGTTTTTAGGTGAGTCCCAGATCGTTGCTCTTGATATATCCAAAGCTTTTGACCAGGTCTGGCATGCCGCACTTCTTAATAAACTTCCCTCCTATGGTCTTTCAACTAAACTCTGTACTTGGCTCTCTAGTTATCTATCTGATCGTCGTATATCAGTTATTGTGGACGGCCATTCTTCATGCTTTCACCAAGTAAATGCTGGAGTCCCTCAGGGCTCAGTTCTGGCACCAACATTGTTTCTTCTTCACATCAACGACCTTCTCTCGTCCACAACTAATTCCATTCATAGTTTCGCCGACGATAGTACCCTTCACTCCAGTTTTCAGGTTCCTAAACCTATTACTAAACCTGACTTGGAAAACAAACGCAGAGCGATGCAGATATCTCTTTCGCAGGATCTTAATTTAATATTGGATTGGGGCGCTAAAAATCTCGTCCATTTTAATGCATCCAAAACACAATCATGTTCCTTGTCGCGAAAAGAGTCATCAAATACTCATCCTCTACTTATGAGCGGCCAAGTTTTACAGAGCAAAGACACCTTTAATCTTGTGGGCGTCACATTTGAAAGTAACCTTAACTGGCATAAACACATTGTATCTATAGCCGCGGCAGCTTCAAAAAAGCTTGGATTTCTCTTTCGAGCCAAAAGTATTTTCCCCTTCTAATTTATACACTTTGTATGTGTCCCAAATCCGACCTCCCTTGGAATATTGTTCTCATATCTGGGGCATGGCGTCCCCCACAACCCTAAGCATTCTTGATTCTATTCAAAGAAGAGCTATTCGTCTCATTAATGATCCTTCACTTACAGAAAGGCTTCCCTCTCTTGCACATCGTCGGGCTGTGGGGGATTTATCGCTTTTTTATAGGTACTTCCATGGCTTCTGCTCTAAAGAATTGTCCAGTATAGTTCCTCCACTTACGGTTCCCAACAGAAACTCGTGGTTCCGCGAGTATGCATCCCTATACGGTCCAACTGAACAGGCCCCGAACTTCCCACTTTGTTCGTTCTTTTATCCCTAGAGTTTCTAGGTTGTGGAACCTGCTGCCCGCGGAGGTCTTTCCTTCCCCCAAATCTTCAAGTATTTAAGTCCCGTGTCAACAAACTCCCTCTTACCTCGCTTAAGACACCCACGGTACGTTAGTATTTAGGCTTTTAGCCTTCGTGGTTTGTCCAAAGATTTTGTCTAATCACTATCCTGCTAGTGTTCACCGCACTAAAACTCAGTGGAAGGAATCAAGCTTTGCACGACAGCTGTATGCCTATGCAAGTTCTACACAAGCGATTAAATATTCTTGTTTATATTGTCATACAAAGCCTTGTGACAACAGCAATTATTTTTTATATATAAGATTGAACTGTTTAATGGAAGTCAGGGTTTTTTTAAAGAATCATTTGTTTTTTTATATTTAACAAATAAGTATTCGCAACATTGCAAAACTCTATTTTGTATATTTTTAAAGCAACAAGTCTAACCTTTAGTTTTAAACTCTACTTGTATCTTAAGAGACAAGCAAAATTTTTAAATCAACACTTTAAATACAAAAACTAAACAAAGTTTAACTTCAAAAAGTAAACGACAATTTAAAAATTAAAGATAAAGTAAAAAATTCTATTTTTCTTTTTTGATTATTAATGATCACAGTTCAAAATTCCTATCCTATTTTCATTATCTAAAACAATTAAGGAATTGTTCCTTTCCGGAAATGAGAGCTGAAGCTAAATTAAAATAATAATACTTTTTTATTCAACCGAAAAATGCATATAATAAAATTAAAATAATGGTGATCTTGGGAATTTGGGCACCCATTACGTAATTCTTTCAAAATATCATATTTTTGTTAAATACAAACTCATTAAAATTGGGTAGTGTTCTCTATAGCGTCGTATTTAAAAATTATTGAAATTTTCTATTTTACTTTGTACTATTTTTTGTACATATGCAACATAAGCAGCAACCCCAGAAAGATCCCGATTGACCACAGTACCCTCTGGTGACATATTTAGAACTATAATTTAGACAAAAAATCAAGCCCGTTTTGAAAGTAGTGTTAAAATGCCACCCTTGAGTTTCCATTTGCAAATCCATATACAAAATGAATATTCGCTATATCTCGATTTAAAAAAAATTAAACGGCATTTTGACACTACTCGACACCCCAGTTGACAAAGTAATTTTTAAATGTTAAGGAAAAGTAAAGGTAAAGGTAAAGGTAAAAGAAACTAAAAATAAATTACACTACTACCACTTTAACACCCCTTATCTTGGAAATAAAGCAATTTAGGAAATATGTTTATTTAGATTTTATTTTTCATAAAAAACAATTCCTATCGACTGTCTAAGTTTGTCACGAAAAACCTGGTCCACCCTGTATAGAGCTTCGAAAAATTTTAGGTTTGCTTCATATTTTCTTATAACTTATATTTAAACTCTAAAAATATTTATGCAACTCTGTTCTTTATAACTTACTTTGAAACCATCTTCATATAGTTTTGTACTCATGAAATACTGTCCAAAAGCAGACTAACAGTTAGGTTTTTATTACGTACTTAATAAGCTTTTCCAACATTTATCTTTACCTGTAATGAGAAATTACTAGTTGCCCATTATCCACAACGGTATTTCCGTGAATTAACCAAACACAATTATCAAGGGACTGTAACATAAATAAAAATTATTTTTTTCCGCTTACACTTGACAATTTATAATGACTTACTCATTGAAGCAAACAATAATCGCCTAAACGGATGCTCAAAACTAGTTTTTTTTCTTTTAAAATTTTAATTTTTTTTTAAAGGTCTATTCCAAATTAAGCCGTGTGTTATTATTTAATTATTAAAAAAATGTTTTTTCCATGCAGATTAAAGACGTAGTTGCCCCAGCCAATAGCTTGCTACCATAATTTTACCACGTCAGGATCCTAATAAAAGTAAAAATAGATCGTATTAAATTTAAAGTAAAAAACATATTATAACCATTAATAAAAATGGGACTAAGGATGTGTAGCAGATGACTATCTGCTAAAAAATTACTATTTACTTTCTAAGCATACAATTTTCTGCACGGCCAAGTCGCAAGACTGCTTCTAATAGATAAGCTTGAAGGTTAGTACTCCTGTTTGTACAATTCTAAATTATATTAAGAACCCTTATTTGAAAGTCAAATCTTCTACAAAGCATTAATTTAAATAATCTAATAACAATGCAAGTTTTACACATAATTGTGGCATAAATAACAAAAAAGGTAATTAAAAGTGAGTTTAACGCAAGTGCCAGTAAAAATATAAAATATTAAAATAATTAGCCACTTGAATACTTACCGTTTTATAGGCCGATATCGCCTTTTTCGGGACATTTTCTATTTGTCAGTCTTTAGCAAAGTGGTATCTTTCCTATTTCACATTAATTAAAATAAAACGTAAGTTTCTATGCACATATTCAACAAAATTACTCGTTTTAAATCATTTTTTTTTTAATTTCGTTGCTAAACTAACCTTTTAGCTCTGCTACAATTAATAATAATTAATGAATTAATAGTTAATTTATTTATAATTGTTACCTTGACATGTTAATTGCATAAACCAATGATCAGCGGTGAAATAGCCTAGTTGGTTAGGTAGCAGCATTTAGCAGTACATGCCTTGTCAACACTCTGGGTTCGTATCCCGCACTGGGTAACAATTTTTTTCTATTTTTTAATCCCTTGTCTATTAGCAAAATTATGTTTGCCATATTTAATTGAATAAAATCGGGCTGCTACCTAACCAACTAAGCTATTTCACCGCTGATCATTGGTTTATGCAATTAACATGTAAAAATAACAATTATAAATAAATTAAATATTAATTAATTAATTATTATTATTTGTAGCAGACCTATGCTGGCAGATGTTGTTCACTTGCATTCACTACATTAAAATCTGACTGGAAAATATTATTTTATTTAATTAACAGCTAAGGGTACATTTTCTTAATGCTGGATCGTAGACTATTTATGTCATGTTTAGACAATGACCGTAGATGGGAGGTCCGTAAATAAACTTTGTTGCATAATGTCATTTCTTAGAATTTCCACTCAAAATGTAAAATTATTTTTACTATCTTTTTTATACAAATTAATAGATATTAAACTAAAAAATTCTTAAGTGTAAGTGTACAAATTATGTAAATATAATACAATAAAGTAGTGTTGTGTAGTGTACTTGATTCTAAATAGTATTGGTAAATATTTCCAACTAACAAATACAACAAAAACTAAAGTGGAAAAAAAAGAAAACTAGATTAAAAACTTTAATCATTAGGTAACTTTTAATAGTTTTGGTAGATTTAGGCCCTTTTAATTACTTTTGGGAAATTATACCAGCGCAAATTTACTTAAGAAAATTTAACTTTATTTTAAATATAGGTGGTTAAATATTTCCAAATGTAGCTGGTCCATCGTTTTTATCCTTAGAAAATCTAAAATTTATTTGGACTTTATTTGTTTTTATTTTGTTTCTTTTAATTGCAAACAAAATAGTTTCGGTGACTTGGGATGAGTATAACTACATAATGTTATACCTGGCAATACTGTTTCACAACCTTATGATCATCACGAGCACCCTTTATTATTTACTAATAGAAATTCTGAAAAATTTAACCTGTTTTTTCAAATAATACCGATTTTGTTTAAACACCGTTTTTCTAGGTCACCATAGTCGTACCCAAAATCTACGTTTTAGCTTGCGTTTTTCACACAAAATGGCTTATGCGGACGCCGCTAAAATTACATCCCCCACACTCGAAGCGATTTTAGGGACTGACATAAAAAAATGTCAAATTTGTTATACAACTTTGTTATATAGTCTGGACGCGCGTTTTAAAAATCAAACATTGTTCTATATCATTGTTATCAGTGCCGTATTATCCATTAGGCTGACTAGGCTACAGCCTAGGGCGCCAGGAAAAAAAATAGGCGCCAGACAGGAGAGTAATAGGCGCTAGACAGGGAAGTTTCTAAAAAAGTTTAGGTCGGGTGGGGATTAGAACTTATTTTTCTGTGAGGATTTAAATAAAATAGACGCGAAAAAGAAGAGAATGACCTTTTTTTTTGACTAAATGGAGGTAAGGACCTTTTTGTTTTTTTGTGCTCTTATAAAATTTTTTAGTAGGAAAATAGGCGCTCTGGGAATTCTAGTCTAGGGCGCCTCATACCCTTAATACGGCCCTGATTGTTATAAAACATTGTTGTATGACTCTGTTATTAAACAATGTTTTATAATATACTCTGGATGCAGCTTTAAGCTTGTGATTGAAGTTTTTCATGACATTTTTGTGTCATCAGTCAAAAATGGCAAATTTTCCTGTAAAAACACTTAGCCCCTGGGTCATCAATGAAGTGGACTTTATGTTAACAACACTTTTAAAACTTATTTAGGGGGTTTCTTTTGACGAGTCTACCACGAATACTCATACCGCCATATATAAAACCGGCGCCTTAATCCTTACGCCCCTCTCAAACATGTAATTTCTGAGCCTTTAGGGTTTGTGATAAAAACACTCTTGTTTTTGATTTTAACGATAAGTTTGTGTAGTAATTTCTATACAGACGCTATCGTCTGACAAAAAAGTGACGCGTTTGCCCAGTCCGACATCTGAAACATGTAAGATTTAAGCCTTATGGTTTCGCGATAGTAACACTTACCATTTTTGGCACAATGTTTAAACATCGCATGTTAAAACGTTGTGGTAAACTTGTCCGACAAAAAAGTGACGCGTTCGCCCAGTCCGACATCCCAAACATATTAATTTTAAGCCTTATGGTTTCGTGACTAAAACACTTACCACTTTTTGTATTACGTTTCAAAATTACATGTTAAACATCATGGTTAACTTGTCTGACAAAGAAAAAAATACGCAAAAGCTAGAAAAAACGGGGTCAAATGTCAAAATTTTAGGTTTTTAGAGTTTCATTGAAAACGCTATATTTTATATTTCAGGCAATCTCCGGACATATGTTTATAGAAACTTTTCTTCATGAAATCACCCTTTAAAGTTTTGTGCCGCAGCGTAGCTAGGATATACGGTGTATATTAATTTGGTAACACGACTTTTAAGTCACCCTGTACATCCAACATACAATTATTTTTGTGGAAATGTATTTTCTTATCAAGCAGGACTTTTTTTAAAAGAGGCATTTTTTTCTGTAAAAGTAAATAAATAAAAAGTTTCTCATTTGGTAAAAACTTTCGAAGGCACGCTGTATATGTAACTAATTTTCATTTACTTTTTAGATTACCCAAGTTTTTGCTGGCTAATTACACTACTACCGAATCCTAAAAACCTTTGTTGGAAACTTTTTATTGAAAAACTCTGTACTGTTAGGTTCATAAATAAAAAATAATATGATTTCCTGAAGTTCAAGAAAAGCGTATATCGGCGTACCTAATGTAGCACTGTACAATACTTTATTCATAACTTTATTCCTTATCTAACCACCTTGACAATTTTTAGTACAGGTGAGCGGATCCTAGCTACGTCCTTGCTTAAAAGTAAATTTTATTATTTACTACATTTAAGCAGTGGGCGAGACTTAAATATTTTTTGTCTAATCGCTACCTGCTAGTGTTCACCGCACTAAAACTCAGTGGAAGGAATCAAGCTTGCACGACGTGTATACTTAGCTTATAAGTTCTACACAAACGTTAAATATTCTTGTTTATTGTTGTATACAAAGCCTTGTGACAATAGCAATTATTTTTTATATATAAAGTGAACTGTTTAATGGAAGTCAGGGTTTTTAAAAGAATCATTTGTTTTTTTATATTTAACAAATAAGTATTCGCAACATTGCAAAACTCTATTTTGTATATTTTAAAGCAACAAGTCTAACCTTTAGTTTTAAACTCTACTTGTATCTTAAGAGACAAGCAAAATTTTTAAATCAACACTTTAAATACAAAAACTAAACAAAAGTTTAACTTCCAAAAAAGTAAACGACAATTTAAAAAATTAAAGATAAAGTAAAAATTAATTTTTCTTTTTTTTTTTGATTATTAATGACACAGTTCAAAATTCCTATTCCTATTTTTATTATCTAAAATAATTAAGGAATTGTTCCTCCTTCAGGGAAATGAGAGCTAAAGCTAAATTAAAATAATAATACTTTTTTTATTCAACCGAAAAATGCATATAATAAAATTAAAATAATGGTGATCTTGGGAATTTGGGCACCCATTACGTAATTCTTTCAAAATATCATATTTTTGTTAAATACAAACTCATTAAAATTGGGTAGTGTTCTCTATAGCGTCGTATTTAAAAAATTATTGAAATTTTCTATTTTACTTTTGTACTATTTTTGTACATATGCAACATAAGCAGCAACCCCAGAAAGATCCCGATTGACCACAGTACCCTCTAGTGACATATTTAGAACTATAATTTAGACAAAAAATCAAGCCCGTTTTGAAAGCAGATTAAAGACGCAGTTTACCCGATAATAACTTGCTAACATAATTTTACCTTACGTCAGGATCTAATAAAAATAAAAATAGATCTATTATTAAATTTAAAGTAAACATTATTATAACCATTAGACAAAAAAATGGGACCAGGATGTGTAGCAGAGAAGGCTATCTGCTAACATTACTATTTACTTTCGGCATACAATTTTCTGCACAGCCAGAGTCATAAGACTGCCTCTAATAGATAAGCTTGAAGGTTAGTACTCTGTTTGTACAATTCCCAAATTATATTAAGTAACCCTAGTTTTGAAAATCAAATCTTCTAAAAGCATTAATTTAAATAATTTAATAATCTACACACATAATTTTGCATATCAGTGAAAAAGGAACTAAAGAGTTTAGCGCAAGTGCCGGTTAAAAATATAAAAATGTTAAGAATTAGCCACTTGAATATTACCGTTTTTACCAGGCCGATATCTTTTGGGACATTTTTCTATTTGTCAGTCTTTAGCAAAGTGGTATCTTTCCTATTTCACATTAATTAAAATAAAACGTAAGTTTTAATGCACATATTCAACAAAGTACTCATTTTAATCATTTTTTTAAATTTCGTTTGCTAAACTAACCTTTTAGCTCTGCTACAATTAATAATAATTAATGGATAATAGTTAATTTATTTATAATTGTTACCTTGACATGTTAATTGCATAAACCAATGATCAGCAGGACCAGAATAGCCTAGTTGGTTAGGTAGCAGCATTTAGCAGTACATACCTTGTCAACACTCTAGGTTCGTATCCCACACTGGGTAGCAATTTTTTCCTTGTCATGTAAAATTATGTTTGCCATATTTAATTGAATAAAATCGGGCTGCTACCTAACCAACTAAGCTATTTCACCGCTGATCTTTGGTTTACATACATTAACATGTAAAGTAACAATTATAAATAAATTAAATATTAATTAATTAATTATTATTAGTTGTAGCAGACCTATACTGGCAGATGTTGTTCAGTTTTTAAAGGTTTTAGGTCGGGTGGGGATTTTTGGTGACTAATTTTCTCTGTAGTTAAGGTGCTTTGGAATGAAATAGGCGCGGAAAGGAAGGAATGACCTTTTTTTTATCATCATTTTATTTCGGAGGTAATGAAGTAAGGCCCCTTATTTAACATTTGTAAAAAATACAAAAAAAGCACGAGTACACCCATCCTGTCTTTCTTCAACATCGACATCTGCTAGTCTACACTTTTATCGAGTATAATATCAAGTTCAGACATGACGAAGGCAATTAACTGAACCCTGAATATTAAGGATTGAGAAACTATCTAAATAATACTTTGGAGCCGATTCAAACTCTACCACCTCTCAAACCTTACTAAGAATGAGACAAAACCCTAGAAAAATTTTAAGCTTATAGCGCCAAGCTTTTATTTCTTTTAAACTTTTAAAAATATACAGGGTAGTAATGTGTGCAGGGCTGATGCGTTGCCAGGTGATGATTGTCGTACTTAAGCATGATATGTCTCATCACTATACAAATTTCTAACCTCACTGGCAAAACTTTACTTGAAGGGTTCGCTAGCTCTGGGATTATTATTAATAATGTTTATACTATTAAATAGGTATTGTCCCTAAAAATAAGGTCATAAAAGTCCATGGACTAGGCACACGGGGGGAAACCACGTTAAAAAAAAAAGCGCGCCGACTACTGTGTGGAAGTGTGTTAGGTCTTCAACTTGTATTTGCAATAATTTTTCGATAAAACCGCCAGTTTTTGAGAAAAATCACAAAACCTAAAATTTTGACCTTTGACCTTGAATAAGTGTCAAACCACACATGGGATCTATCGGGACTTTTGGCACTTTATTGGTAACGGTAAATTCAAGGTCTCTACAAAAATTTGGCTTGTCGGACCGTCCATATTTTTGTTGGACATAAACATAGAGTGATTTTAGAAAGTGTTAATGAAACACATGGAACTTTTGTCAGACAAGCTATAGTCACGAGGCTCAAAAATGACATGTTTGGGATGTCGGACTGGGCGAACGCGTCACTTTTTTGTCTGACAAGTTTACCACAATGTTTTAACATGCGATGTTTAAACACTGTGCCAAAAAATGGAAAGTGTTACTGTCACGAAACACCTTGGGCTTAGTTCTGACATGTTTCGGGTGTCGGACTCGGCAAACGCGTCACTTGTTTTGTCGGACGATAGCGTCCGTATAGGGGTTTCGACACAATCTTATCCTTATAATCAAAAATAAGAGTGTTTTTATCCCAAACCCTTAAGGCTCAGAAATGACATGTTTGAGGGAGGCGTATGAGTATTCGTGGTAGACTCGTCAAAAAGAACCCCACTAAAAAGGTTTTAAAAGTGTTGTTATCAACAGAGTTGGGTCGTATTCGAATACTCAGTATTCTGAATAGTTTCAGAATACATTTTGCCGGTATTCGAATAGTATTCGAATACATTTGTCTGTGGGGTATTCGGTATTCGGCAAAATACTTTTTTGGTTAGTATTTGGAATTCTGTATTCGAATACTTTGGAAGTATTCCACGAATACTTTTTTGAGTATTCGAATACCAGCGTTTTGAGTATTCGAATACCGGAGTTTGTAAGCAGTATTCGAATACCAAAATTGCCATGAGTTGAGTATCAAAAGGGAAGTAAGGAAAAATGAGGTGAGGACCTTTTTTGCCCTTCAAATTTTGAATTATCGGTTGTTTTTTTTCTTTTCTGGTATTCGAATCTTTTTTTTCAGTATTCGAATACCGATTCCAGGTGATCGTGAATACCGAGTATTCGAATACTTTTTCTTCCAAGTATTCAAATATTCGGTATTCGAATACTTTTTTCGGTATTCTTATTCGAATACCGATTTTCAGTATTCGACCCAACTCTGGTTATCAAGAAATCCACTTCATTAATGGCCCGGGGACTAACTATTTGTTTTTACAGGAAAACTTAAAATTTTCGACTCACGTCACAAAAATTTCATAAAAACCTTTCATCATGAATTTCCTTATATAATAATAATAATAATAATATTAATAATAATATAGGAAAAATTAAATTGTTAAATTTTAATTTTCTTATCACAACCAAAAATTAATTTTTGACTTAAATAATAAAACCATTATCTAAAGGCAATTCGAAAAGCTTGTCAACTTATCCATATGTTTATATATCGTTAAAACACGAGTACTCAAACAAAGAGACAATCGTTTTCATTTAATGACACTCTATATCAACCCTCTCAGATCGACGAAAACAACCCGCAAACAATGCGGTTATCAGATTCACAGAATAACCAACCTTATTCAAATTGACAAATAATTTACTTGAATGTGTCTAGTTATTGTACAAATATCTTGAAACTGGATCTAATGGTTTTAAAAGCAGAAATAGGGCGGTTTTTTCTTTTTAACTTTGATTTTATGCTATGCGAAATGTCACAATACGTTTTTTTTTTTGCATTATTATACAGTGACCAGCATAATTGGAAAACAAAATCTTTGCATACCCCTAGACTTAAAAACACTGTTCAAAGTTTAAATTATTCATTTTGAATTTCAATTAGCTTATTCTTATAATCATAGTATATACGAGGTAGACGCAAAGTTACAAATTTAACGTAGGAGAAAACTATAATTTTTTTAAACTTAAAACAAAATAATATTTGCAAAATATGATAAGAATAAAAAGGTATGTCACACCACCAACTTTAGCATTGTTTTATAACAGGTAAAAAGTTAGGGTAAATTATCAATTTTTGGCAAAGAAGTTGTTTTTTCTTTGTAGGGTGTCCCACTTTCGGCGTTAGTTAGTTTTAGTTATAGTTTTTCCTTATATTTAACAGCGGCGAGCGTCAGTTGTTTAGATAATTTTAAAATAAAAAATAATAGTCGTATTGAAGATGGTACGTATATAAAGATATCAAAAAAAAATAAAATAAATACAAACCCATTTTATACATTTGATTATTTACATTGCCAAAATAATAATAATAAAAAAACCGTCAGCCGGACTTTTAATGGAGGACAGTCAGCACCATAAATAGTCTGTGCCAAAATTCGTAGTTTTCTTAAACATGTTATGTTTACTTGCCTATTTTCGTCTATTGTAAAAATAATTAAACGATTTACCAAAATTTTTAATGATTTTTTTAAATTCCTATATGTAAAGCGACAAATTACGGTTAAATTAGACACTGGTAGCCACAAATTAAAAGAATCCTATATCGGAAAATGTTTATTCTACCGATGTTTATTTTTAATATATTTTAGTGCAAATATCGAATATAATGTGAAAATAATTTAAAAATTTTAGCACTGACAGTTTTTTTAATGATATTTTGGAAAAATGTTTTGTTATTAACCAAAAAAAAATGAACCGGCTTCAAAAAATTAGTAAAGTCACTAAAAGTTAAAAAAATAAAAAAATAAGTCAGTAATAGCATATTGCATAAAAGTATAAAATCTTTTGTTTATTTAGTTATTAACATTGAGTAATTGAGCACATATGGTATTACCCATTTTTTTTATTTTTATTTTTTTAACTTTTTTGTGCCTTTTATGTTGGTACAATTGATAATTTTTAGCTTTTAAGTTTCTTATTATTACAATTAAATCGGTTAATATTCACTAAAAACACTTCTAGTACCTCTTTTAGCGGTTAGCTGCAGCTTTTATCGATTTATAAGCTTTTGACAGCCATGGAAGTTTAATTTAGTAATTAAAAAAATATATTTAACTAACCAAAATTAACCATGACCCCCACCTATACCCTGTCTTTAGTTCCTTATGTCTATTAAAAGCTTATAAACCAATACACGCGGGGCTGCAGCTATCCGCTAGTCTTTTAGTTCGGTGAAAAGGGTTAATTTTACCCCAAGGTTGTCGATTTTAAATGCGCCCTTGATTTTTTCTATGTATGGCAAAGAGAAAACATAGGTTTAGCACCTTTTTCTCTCGCGATCCTGACTTTATGTTTTTATGGGACCACCGCGGAAGTACACTCTTTCAAATAAAAAATACTTTTTAAAATCGGTTCACAAGCACCAGATTAATCACGTAACATACACACAAAAAATACATACGCGGCGAATTAAGGACCTTCCCAATTTTGAAGTCGGTTAAAAAAACTCACATACAAACGAATTGTGAACCTCTTCATTTTGGTCGTCGAGATTGGTAGAATACATTATATCTGCCAAAAGCTTATAAATCAATACACGCGGAGCCGCGGGGCTGCAACAAATCGATACACACGGGGCTGCAGCTATCCGCTTGTCTTTTAGTTTGGTAAAAGTGTAAATTTTACCCCAAGGTTATCGATTCTGAATGCTGCCCTAATTTCTTCTTTTTTTTTTGCTTTATTATCTGGAGATATACCTATTTATATGAGCATATGCCTACTAGAGTCAGCTTTGTCGCAAAAACTGGAGTCCGCCTTGCCGAAAAAATAGTGGAGAAATATTAAGCCTTATAAAACACTTTGTAAAAATATTAGGACCACGTTTTTTACTCTTATTATGTAAGTTTACATATACCAGAAATGCCTTGAATAATCAAGGAACCTTCTGAATAAGACCGATTACAGTCTCTTTAGTTCCAAGATTATTACAAAGTACCACTTTCTGCAATAGTTTTAAAACCGTCGGGAAATGTTCCAAAGTTGTTATTTTAATTGTTACTTGCCTCACCCTCAGAATCTCTAAACTGTAAATTCTGCTACCTACAGAGTTCTTTCTTCCTCTTCAAACCTTTTAGTTGGTATAAAAAATTAGAAAACTTTATTGAAAATAATTACGGTACGTTAGTTCTCTGCAGATTAGCATTCATAGACATAAACCAAATTTATTTTATTAATTATAACAGTTAAATAAGGAAGAAAAAAACAATTACTTTTACTTGTTTACTAAAATAAGAAAAACAGAAATAGTCTCACGTTCATTTATTTGGGTAAATAAGTTTGTGTCAGTTTAAATAAAGTTTGGATGCATATCTGATTACAAAAGGAATTGTTTACGCTGGTTTTGGTGCTTTTCCGGCGAAGTGACGTTAAATGGAAGTAATTGTCTCTATTTAAGTCTCATATATTAATAATATGTAAACAGAGGGACAGCTCGAAATGGTTTTACTAGAGAAATATAATAGTAGAGTAAAGGTGTTGGAAATACTTTGAGAGGCTATGCATTGGATAGGCAAGTAATGTCAGTGGTAAGTGGCTTGTTTTAATTGTATATATTCATTAATTAAACTAAAAATGTTTTAACGCTTTCTGGGTTAGTAAGAAGTGATGCAATATTTTTTAAATAATATTAAAGCCGCAGAATTCTACGAATTTTTTTACCTTAAATGATAGTTTTTAAGCAACGGCAGTACTCGTTATTGCAATAAATTAGGAGTGTCAAACATAAAATCCTATATTTTTAAAATTTTATTTAAACTAGATACTAAAATTTGGTAACACTGCATTTTTAGTAAAAAATAAAGTAACACTTAAATATATTTAAAACCCCAAAAATTGTTTTTAAAGGTTTTTGATCATACACAATTAAGAAGTATCTATTACTGACATTATTTCCATATTTTTCAGTTTTAACCAGGGGTATTTTTTTAATGATTTATTTTGAACGCAATAAATTGAATATTGCTGGCCCAAATTACTTATTTTGTAAACCCAGCTTTAGCCTTAAAAAATATTAAGTGCACTTTAAATAAGAGAGTTAATTATGTGCCACATTTTTAAATAAAACTTACATTAACTGCCAAAGCACAAGTGAACATGTTTAATAAATTTGGTAAAACGATGCCTCAAAAACAATAAAAGCAGAAGATACATAAAACTGAACAATGTCCTTTAATCTATTTATAGCCCATTAGAATGTCATGTCATTCGAAATTTATTTTGGAATTCTTATTTCAACGTTTGCCACCAAAAATATATCAGCAGTCAGTAAGAAGCATTGTAAATACAGTTTTCATTATGTTTTACCCCTGAAAATGAGACACGAATGCATATACATCCCAAACATAGTAGCGGGTTTAGGGGTGGGCGATAATTACCCAAGCAGCAAGCTGACGTCATTATGATGTCATTTTTGGGTCATTTTTGGTCATAGGACGTCATCAAACCAAAATTATGACGTCATTTTAATGACGTGTTTTTGGCGTCGTTGAAGTGACGTCTTTTCGATGTCATTTTTTTGTCATACTAGCTTATAAAAATCTAATAACGTCATGTTTAGAAAGCCCGCCAGAAAAATTTTGTGACATTATATGATTCGTGTCAAAATCCAACCGAAATATCATATGACATAAAAATAAGACTAATAATTTTACTGAAATAGGAAGAAACTCTACCGATAGATGGCGTAATGAAACATAAACTACTATGTTTATTCAACATCTTCGCTTTTTATCGCCTACACCGTACCAATGAGACCAAACTAGTGCGAGACGAGTCTGCGGTTGACTAGCTTTGAAAGAAATATCTTCGGCTAGTGTATAAATCTGCATCTCCAGGTTGGACATTGTCCCGAGAGATGTGACCTTGCAGTGCAAGGAAATAGCAAGCAGTAAGGAGTTTGTTTCTATTTCAATTTTCAAATAAAATATCGGATCATTTTAGCTTTAAAATAAAAATTTTATGCGTCAATTTTTCGTCATCTTAAAGTCATTAACGGGAGGTCTTTTGTCTGTGCCTTAGAGAGGTCAATTTAACGTCATTTTGTTGTCATCTTATGACGTCTTTGCTGACCCAAATATGACCAAAAATGACTAAAAAGAGACGTCAATAAGTACGTCAGCTTGTTGATTTGGGTATCGATGTTTATTAAACATCGATGTTAAGCGTTCAATGTTCGATGTTGTTAGTAATCGATATTGCAGATTTCGATCATCGATAAAACATCGATGTTTTTTACTTTTACATCGATGTTTTAAAAATAATATTTTTTTTTCAGTTTTAAAATCTAAACCAATTTTATAAAAAGGTTACGGAGAAAGTAAATCGAAAAACCGAGAATCGGTTACGGAATGAACAGATATGTCAAAATCAAAAGTATATTTCTAATGGAAATATTTTGTGTTAATTTTTACATCCATTTTTTTTATGTAGCTGTACTAATATGTTTTCTATCATTCGTATGTTCGTTAATAAACCAAAAAATGTCTTGATATGTTGTATACATTTATTTTGATTGATGTTTTAGAATAGATTTAGATAGACTATTTTTAAGTATTAATAATATGAATATTATGTTTAATTTATTTTTCACATAAAAAGTTTATTATTTGTTATAAAAACTAAGACAACATTTTTGCTGTGTAATTTTTATTGCTTAGGTTAACGAGAAAAACAGAGGTCTTTTTACAATACTCAAAAAATAAATTTGACAGGGAAAAAAACTTATTATTTTTCGATGTTGGAAACATCGATGTCACGCGATCGATGTTTTTTGATTATCGATAAAGCCTTTTGATGTTAACATCGATGGTGAACATCGATGTTGAACAGTCGATGTCCAATCCCTAAGCGGGTCACTATTGGACATTAAAAAGACAGAAAGACTTAAGACTTAGTATAAAGTGTAGGTACCTAAAATACAAAACATATTTTAGGTACCTACAGCTATACTGTCTGCATGATTTTTTTCTATGACGTATTACAATTACACAAGTATTTTTATTTGACTTATCTTTATTTATTTAATTATTTAATACAGCTACCCAGATAGGATATCCCATTTACAGTGTAGCAAAACTTAATTTATATACTGGGTGACAACGAAATTACTATCCAGCATTTAATTTTCTTTAATGAAAACGTTTACCTTACTACATACTATGTCATGGGATGCCAATTATGGATATACTAGCATGTACGTATTACTTCCGATTTAACCGGAAATGCTATAAACTTAGATATTTTGAATGAAGCACCCTCTATATTTTTTGGGATTTAAATTCTACATGTCATTCCTCACATGAAACCTTTAGTATACTCATAATCAATCTTTATTGGTTTTAGAGAAAACTGCGTTTGAAAAGGGCCGCACAATAAACAGTTTCATGGATATTGTACCATTGTCTGAACCTTTTTGAACGCCACTTCTCTAAAACTAAAAATGATAGGTTAGGGTCTATTATAGATTTTATATCAGAAATAAATTGTAAAATCTAAATTTACAAATATATATAGGGTGTTCAATTTGAAATTATTAGGGTAATCATATTTGGAAGTTCAAATTTTACAGCACGGTTAAACAGGAAGTAGTATTATGGCAGAGTCTTTTAAAGAATCTTATTTAAACATTTTAAATTTTGCAATATTCATTTGTTTTCCCATAAAAGTGCATAATTGTGCGATCGTTTGGACATTTGCGAACGCCATTTTCTCTAAAATAAAAAAAGATGGTATAATTATATAAGAGGTTTTATATTAGGAATTATTTGTAGAATCCAAAACTTAAAAAGTTTACAGGGTGTTCATTTAAAATATCAAAGTTTATAACATTTCGGTTAAACCGGAAGTAATACACAGGTGCCATTAAATTTAAAATTGGCATCCGGTAATACAATATAACGTCCCCATGTTTAAAAATTATACGTTTCCACTGAAGAAAGTAAAATGCTGGATAGTAATTTCGTTGTCACCCGTTATGTAAACAAACATAAATGTTACAATAACAATAAATACAAATGTATGTACAGTGTAATTATAGTAAATGGAAGTTTTAGTACAATTAAAAGCGCCAAAACATTTTTCTACTTTAACGTCCTTTTTGCAAAATTATTATTATTTTAATATACTATATTTTCTGACACAGTTCTTGCATAGTGATATTTAAAAAGCAAGTTTTATACACTAAGTAGGTCTAGTTTTATAAAATTATTTTAAACAGTGTATTATAACGTTCAAAAAGCCCACAAACACCATTTTTAATAGTTATACATGTTTTTATTTTTTTTTAATAAATGAAGTTTTTAATATGTGTTAAATTTTCGGTATGTATGTTTTTGAAATGCGATTTTACGTTAAACGGTACAAGTTATCGGTTTAAGCAAAATGTCAAGTTGTTTTACCTCTGTCAAAATGCACACAATAAATAAAAAATAAACCTTTTTACCCTGTATAATTTAGATTTAGTAAACAGCTGTTTACCTATTAAAAGAAATGTTGGCATGACTGAATTTACATACCCAATATTATTAATACTGTAACAACTATTCAAAAGTTACACATTATTTTTCTAGCATTTGACGTCAATAACTTCCCAATAAAGCACCATAGAACGATTTTTTATACAGTGCAAAACTTTCGAATATGAAATTTTTGCACAAATACTAAAGTTTAGGGAAAAACTGACAGATGAAAATTTAAAGATTGCAATCTTGATAAACGAATAAATTGAAAGGGGAGTCTTGTAACACATCATTTTAAAGCTTTTAGCTGAGTACTTTGTAAACCCTAGAATATAAAGTCAATATGTCCACCTACTACAAAATGAAAATAAATTAATAAATTTGCATGTACTAAATGTAAAACTTTTTAAAACTCTTTTGAAGATCTTTTAATGGTGATATAATATACAGGGCGTTAAAAAAACATTTTGTTTTTCCCTGTATCACCATTAAAAGATCCCTGAAAGAGCTTTAAGAAAGTACCCCATTTAGCACAAATACCTTTATTAGTTTCGGAAATATAACCATCCAAACCAGGTATTTGGGTAATTTTTAAAGTACCGCCATTTTGTACTAGGTAAGGATATTGACTTCATATTCTACAATTATAAAGTTCTTGTTAGAATCGTGTTACAAGACTTCTCTTTTAATTTAACTTGTTTTTCAAGATGACGCCCAGCAGCGATCTTGAAATTTTCATCTGTCAATTTCACTCCAAAGTGTAGTATTATATTAATGCATCCATTTTGTATTCCCAAGTTCATTTTTTAAAATTAATTCGCTCTAAAGCAAAAGGAGGGAGGATATTTAGGAAATGCACAGAGTAATATTATTTTGACTTTGTCAATCAGCCTTATTATCTACGACATCACCTTTTTGGACACCTTGTATAAATTAACTTTAAGTAAAACTTCATAAGTCTAACAAATGTAGCAACGCTAGACGCACGTGCCTTTCTCTTTCATTTATAATTAATAATATAATATTTTTTACTTTAGACTGCTTTAAGACCTAGACATGAACTTAAATAGATACCTTATTAAAAACAAAAAAGAAAAAAAACGTAATTTTAATTTGTAATAAAATTAATGCAAACAACCGATTTTTTGTTAAGATTGACGGCAAAAATCAATTTAAAACATTGTATTCCAACGTAAAAATGTATTTTAAAATTAACAACTTTATGCTGTTAACCGAAGTAATACAATTATCGTTTTAGTTTAATAGCAGTTTGTCATCAGAACTATAAATGTGTCGTATGTAAATTGAAAATTAATTGGCAAATGGAAATATATCCCCAAGTTCACACAGTAACTGGAACTGGGGAAATGTTAAATGAATTATAATAAATTATTTTCATTATCTAGAGTGTTGGTTGGTTAAACCTAATTAGTTAATATTTAAACTAAAAACATTAAATAAGACAATTGAATAATTAGCACAAATGACATTTTACATAATTTAACCAGAAGGTTAAAAAGTAGTTTTAATAAAATAATTAGAGGTTTTTCAAAAACAGCCAATGTTAAGTTTTCCATATGGTCAGGATATATATTTTTTTATCTTTGGACAATCCACGAAGGCTGAAAGCTTAAATACTAAAGTACCGTGGGTGTCTTAAGCAAGGTAAGAGAAAGTTTGTTAACACGGGACTTAAAAACTTGAAGATTTGTGGGAGAAGGAAAGACCTCCGCTGGCAGTAGGTTCCACAGTCTAGAAACTCTAGGGATAAAAGAACGAACGAAATGGGAAGTTCGGGGCCTGTTCAATTGAACCGTATAGGGATGCGTACGTGTGGCACCACGAGTTTCTCTGTTGGGAGCTGCAAGATGAGGGACTATACTGAATAATTCGTCGGAGCAGAAGCCCTAAACGTATATATAAAAGAGCGATAGATCTCCCACAGCTCTACGATGGGCAAGAGAAGGAAGTCTTTGAGTAAATAAAGGATCATTAATAAGACAAACAGCTCTTCTTTGAATGGCATTAAGAATGCTAAGTGTTGTAGTAGCCATGCCATTCCCCAGACATGAAAACAATAGTCCAGAGAGGGTCGAATTTGTGCCACATACAAAGTGTATAAATTGGAAGGAGAAAAATACTTTTGGCTCGGAAAAGATATCCAAGCTTTTTGAAGCCGCGGTGGCTATAGATACAATGTGTTTATACCAGTTAAGAATATTCTCAAATGTGACGCCCACAAGGTTGAATGTGCCCCCGCTCTGCAAAACATGACCACTCATAAGCAAAGGGTGATTGTTTGATGATTTTTTTCGCGACAAGAAACATGATTGTGTTTTGGATGCATTAAATTGAACGAGATTTGTGGCGCCCCAATCCAATATCAAATTGAGATCCTGTGAGAGAGATATCTGCATCGCCCTGCATTTGCTTTCCAAGTCGGGTTGAGAGATTGATTTGCGAGCCTGAATATGAATGGGATTGGTTGTGGAAGAAAGAAGGTCGTAGAAAAAACTTTAATAAACCTATATGGCTAACTCTATATATATTTTTTGTAATATGTTTGTAAATATAGCTGTATTTTGTGCATTTAGAGATTTATTTGAAGGTTTTATAAGCCTTAGTTTTTTGTAAATAAGAAAAAAGAACTTGACTTGGCACTATGCTAGAAATGACATTGATTTTTGTTGCAAAAAATCTTTTAATTAATTAATAGTACCGCAACTAGCCGGCGATTTTTGTAGAGGGGATTAAGCCTTAGTTTATATAATTATATACCGTGAGAGCTCCATACGATCAATTAAGAGTTTTAGTGTCCTGAACACTAGCGAGTAGAGATTAGGCAGAAAACAAATGCATTTAAAACGTTAAGCCGCGTACAAACGGGTGAAACGTAACCTGTAATTCAACACGCAACGCTGTTGGATTCGTTCGTTTGGACGGTTGCGCGTAATGCGCACTGGAACGTTCGTCGCAATCCATACAGATGCCGATTTTTTCACCCGGTACTTTGGCCTTAAACTTGATTGGTTATTATTATTGTTATACATGAACAGCGTTAAATTAGGAGAATTTGACAAACTTAAATTAGGTGGTCAAATAAATCATACGGATAAATGTAATCTCAAAGTATAGATACAAGTTGTTCGTTTGGTTTTAAAATGTAAGGACCTTTTTGTTTTTGCGCTTCAACTTTTTTTTATTAACTTCAAGATCCTTCTCAGAAGCCCAAACTCCCCCGCCCAAAAACATTTTTGAATTTAACACTGTAAATTTACTTTTTGTGTTAACCAGATATTTATTTTATATATTCTTTAGAAGTTTAGCATATTTTTAAGTTAAATAAAAATGTGTAGTTTACTCTGGCTGAAAAACTCGGTCAAGAGCCATTTGAAAACGTAATAGAAAACTTTTAGTATTAATGGTAATATTGTAAGGTATACCTTCTTCACAGTCTTTGGTTCTCTTATAAGTAAGTGGTTGGCTAGGCTGAAATTCTGTAAGAAACATAGGGAAAAGGAAAATAGGGATAGAGAAATGAAAGAGATCCTTATCTCTTTCAAAAGTCGTATTAGGTAATAGATGTTTTTTTGTTTCTGCTTAAAAAAAAAAAAGTTTTAAAGAGTAAAAGATAAAGATAAATGCTTAAAAGAGACATATAAATTTGTGTCCCTTTCCTTTTAACTTCCCGATTGAGTCGATCGTGACCGAAAGTGGTTTATAGAATCGGTAATTTGACATTTATTCCGATACAAAGAGATCTCTTTCCTTATGTTTCTTACAGAATTTCAGCCCTGGTTAACATTTTAAGTTTTTAGCAAAAATGGTAACGAAAAATTTCCAAATGTCCACACATCCAGTTATACAGTGCATTTCTTTAATATTTTAAAGCGATCCATTTAAAAAAGTAAAACTTTGGGATATAAAATTGATGCATAAATACTATATTTAAAAATTAAATTGACAAATAAAAATTTCTAGATGGCGGCTAAGCGCCATCTTGAAAAAAATTAAATGGAAAGGGAGTCTTTTGGCACATCATTTTAAAGCTTTTGACGAGTACTTTATAACCCCAGAATATAAAGTCAATGCCTTTTTCTAATACCAAATGGTGGTACTTTAAACATTACCTAAATACCTGATTTGAATGGTCATAACTCCGAAACTAATGAAGTTAGATGTACCTAATGTAGTATTTTCATAAAGCTCTTAAAAGATTTTTTTAATGGTAATACTTGTGATTATATATAGGGTAATAAAAAAGTAAATATTTTTTTAATGAAGCACCCTGTATATTATATTATTATTCAAAAGATGTTTAAAAGAGATTTAAGAAAATACAACATTTAGTACATACAACTTTATTAGTTTTGGAAATATGGCCGTCATGTCAAATCTTCCAGTAACGGAACACAAGTGTTAAAATTATGCAGGCAGTACGCAAAAATTGATATTGGGGAGAAAGGAGGCAACAGCCAAAAAAGGCGACACCCAAAAAAGATTTCAGGTTACTGGTAGGTGGTAGAGGAGCTTTCCTCGCCTGAGGAGGTACCACCCCACTCACCCTTTAAAGGACCCGTGAAGTCTTAATGGACGTTTCGCGTTCTGGGTGTGTGAGTCAGTTTTCCTGCTTTCTTCTTTCTCTTTTCTTTTTTCCTTTTAACCCCCCAAACTATGTACAAATGATGGCGGCACACTCGGAAGTAAAATATTCTGGAAGTAAAATATTCTGGAAGTAAAATACCCCTCCATTCGGATCTCCGGGCGAGGGGTGCATCCGGGAGGCCTTCATCGAGAAGTTTCATTTCTTTTGCAAACATATGTGGGCTTAACACCAATATAAACTCCCTTCACCATCACCTTCAGTCATCTAAGCCCCACATACTGTTTCTAACGGAAACACAAATAAGTTCTAAATCTTCAACCAGCCACCTTCTCTTCCCAGGCTACGAACTTATTTCGTCTTTTCGCCCACATGGTGGCGTATGTGCTTACGTCTGCAACGATCTGGCTTGTGCTCGAGTTTCCAATCTTGAATCGGGTAGGCCTGATATCCTTTGGCTTAAACTTTCCCTTAGGTCTTCAACTAAATTTATCTGCTGTTTGTACCGGTCCTCATCTAATAATTCCTATGTCAAATTCTTTGACTTTCTTTCATCAAAGATCGATAGCATAATCTCTCAGTTTCTATCGGCTGAAGTAATGGTGCTTGGCGACTTCAATGTCCATAATAAGGATTGGCTGGGCTCTTCAAAAACTGACCCCTAAGGCAGAGCAGCCGAAATCTTCGCAGTCAGTAACTCTCTTACCAACCTTATTATGAAACCCACCTATTTTCCTAGAGTGTTATTGTTATAGTTCAAATCCCCTAGATATCTTTCTTACTACCAATTCCGAACTCTATGAAACATCTGTCACAGCACCCCTAGGTCGCTTAGATCATGGCTTAGTTACTATATCATACCCTGCACATCCCGAGGTAAATGAATACATGCCACCACGCACCGTATGGCACAACAACTCAGCCGACTCGGATGGCCTAAAGGACTTCTTCGCCACTTACTCCTGGAATTCCATCTGCTTTTCTTCTCGTGATCCTTCTTAAATTTGCAATCAAATAACTGAATCAATTCAATTGGGCATTGAAACATATTCCACACACCATCAAGAACCCCAAACAATCCATTAACAAACCCTGGTTTTCCAAATCTTGTGATAGAGCTAGAATTTTAAAAGTTCAGGCTCACAAGAAGTTTCTACAGGATCCTAGTCCAGAAAACCGACAGGCCAGCATTAAAGCAAGAAACTACTACAATCAAACAATTTCCGAAGCCAAAGACTCCTTCGACAATCGTATTAAAAACAAAGTTCTTTCTTGCTCAAATGGCAGCAAATCTTTTTGGTCCTTTGCGAAAAACATAAGTAGGAATTTTTGTACCAGTTCTTTCCCACCACTAACTTTGGAAGATGAAATTATTTCTACCGCTAAAGGAAAGGCAGAACTATTTGCCAAATAATTTGCTGCCAATTCAACCCTTGACCCTCCCGTAAATCATCTAATTCCAGCGGTTACCCCAGTTCCTCATAAAATGCCCGATATTATTTTTAAAGTAAAACACATTAAGCGTATCCTTTCTTCCCTTAACACCAAGAAATCGTCTGGGCTGGATGGCATACCAGCAATCGTTTTAGAAAAATTAGCTCCAGAACTTGCACCAATCTTTACTCGGCTCTTTCGAATTTCTTACGACACAGGTATCTTTCCAGAGAGCTGGAAAGCTGCACGTATTCAACCTATTCCCAAGAAAGGATCTAAATCCCTTCCATCTAACTATAGACCAATTTCAATTCTCTCAGTTCTTTGTAAAGTAATGGAAAAATTAATTAATTCACAAATTAAGTACTTAGAAAAACAAAAAATTTTGAATGACAGGCAGTATGGATTTCGCCACAAAGATCTACAGCAGATCTTACTTTCCTTCGTATCACACTGCTGGAATAAGTCTCTTGAGTTTCTAGGTGAGTCCCAGATCGTTGCTCTTGATATATCCAAAGCTTTTTGACCAGGTCTGGCATGCCGCACTTCTTAATAAACTTCCCTCCTATGGTCTTTCAACTAAACTCTGTACTTGGCTCTCTAGTTATCTATCTGATCGACGTATATCAGTTATTGTGGACGGCCATTCTTCCCAAGCTTTCACCAAGTTAATGCTGGAGTGCCTCAGGGCTCAGTTCTGGCACCAACATTGTTTCTTCTTCACATCAACGACCTTCTCTCGTCCACAGCTAATTCCATTCATAGTTTCGCCGACGATAGTACCCTTCACTCCAGTTTTCAGGTTCCTAAACCCATCACTAAACCTGACTTGGAAAACAAACGCAGAGCGATGCAGATATCTCTTTCGCAGGATCTTAATTTAATATTGGATTGGGGCGTCAAAAATCTCGTCCATTTTAATGCATCCAAAACACAATCATGTTCCTTGTCGCGGAAAGAGTCATCAAATACTCATCCTCTACTTATGAGCGGCCAAGTTTTACAGAGCAAAGACACCTTCAATCTTGTGGGCATCACATTTGAAAGTAACCTTAACTGGCATAAACACATTGTATCTATAGCCACGGCAGCTTCAAAAAAGCTTGGATTTCTCTTTCGAGCCAAAAAGTATTTTTCCGCTTCTAATTTATACACTTTATATGTGTCCCAAATCTGACCTCCCTTGGAGTATTGTTCTCATATCTTGGGCATGGCGTCCCCCACAACCCTAAGCATTCTTGATTCTATTCAAAGAAGAGCTATTTGTCTCATTAATGATCCTTCACTTACAGAAAGGCTTACCTCTCTTGGCCATCGTCGGGCTGTGGGGGATTTATCGCTTTTATAGGTACTTCCATGGCTTCTGCTCTGAAGAATTGTCCAGTATAGTTCCTCCACTCACGGTTCCCAACAGAGAAACTCGTGGTTCCGCGCGTATTCATCCCTATACGGTCCAACTGGACAGGCCCCGAACTTTTCACTTTGTTCGTTTCTTTATTCCTAGAGTTTCTAGATTGTGGAACCTTACAAAGCGCATCTTTAAGAGGTCTTTTTTGGGCTTTTCGAAAGGGAGGCAATTGCCCCCATTGCTCTCCTGCGTACGGCTCTGAAATTATGTCTAGTACTATTTTATAACATTTTACCATATCATGCTTTGCGTTATAATGCACTGCAATGCCAATTTATTTTAGAAAGAAAAAAATTACTGGGTGCACTCGAAATTACTGCACGCCAGTCATTTTTTTTTCGGAAATAATATTTAATTTAAAATTTTAGTACGATGTATGATGTTTTTAGCTCTTATATATGAGGCACTTTGGTTTAACCGAAAATGCTACAAACTATTTTAAGGGCTTTTTACTTATAAACTATTTAAAATTGGTAAAGAATGATGCTGCACATGTATTTGTTTATAATGTTTCGCAGAATCTATTTAGAAAAAAAATTATAGGGTATTTAATTTAAAATAAAAAAGTCTCTAGCACATTTTATCACTGTTTTCCATGTTAGTAATGTAGACTAATTGAGACTAAACCTTTATTGTCTAAGTGGATCCTTTACGTATATTAGTTATTGCCGTAAACTATCTATTAGATAAATATGATAGAAGAATAATTTTTAAGTTTATATTAACCTTTAATTTTTTTTTCATTATGCTTTTTAAATACTTTTTATTTTATTTTTAGAGCTGGGAAGCCTTACCACCTGATACTGCCACATTTACCCCCGATATAACACCGTTAATATTATCTGCACATAGGGACAACTATGAAATAATCAAAATTCTATTGGACCGAGGGGCTACGTTGCCTATGCCTCACGATGTAAGGTAAGATTTTTTTTTCTATGTGTCATCCCAGGAACCTTATGCCTAAATACTAGAGGACCGTCAGTGTTAAGTTGTTAGAAATTAAACCCATCATTTTTCCCCTGTTCCACCAACGTTGTCCAAGCAAGGAAACATGCAATTTTTGCATTTTACAGCACCTTTTAGACAACTCGGTGTGCCACCAGGAAAGTTTTTTTTTAATATTTACTAGCTAAAAATGTCTCTTCGGCCGAGGATTGAACTGGCGACTCGCCTCCAAAACCAAAGCTCTGTTTACGCCACCAAAGAGACAAATTATATTACAAATTACGGTTATAAAGAAACGAATGGTACCTTATATATTTGGCTCTGAGCTTGCTTTCGTTATGGTTGAATAAGGCCTCAGACATGATTGGCAATTTAAATTAATGAGCAGCAGTGTTGCAATTTGGACAATCAGCTAATGAAAATGGGCATCTAGATTAAAAGTGTCGAAAATATTTACCATATTTACATAAATATACAATTTTGGGTTTGTGTCTTGGCTAGAAGCAAAAGCACTTTTGAAAACAAGGACAGACAAAATATTAGGCATCATAGTTTAAAAACCTAAATTAAACAAAGAGTAGTTACCAGCTAACGTTCCGCGTAATTTTATATAAAGTGACAAAATGTAAGTTTTATAATATTTATACTTAAACTGCAGAATAACAAATCCGACTTTGCACATTTTGCTTCATGGAAGAATTTTTACGGAATCTATGATGACAACCACCAAAACAATTAGCACAAATTGTAGAGTAATTCTTTTGTATTGTTTATTGCATTTATTCAATAAATTAATAAAATTATTTAAGAAACACGATATAGGCTGCCACAACAACAAGAAAACCTTGACTATGAATTATTATGGACTTTTATATTCATTTTAATTATCAATACTAAACGTAAGTGTAAGCGACCAGCGTATGGAGCAAAAAATGCGAGAGCTCTGTCTTTGATCTTTATGCGAGAATAAAAACTTGTTTTTTAAATCAGCCGCTTGACGCTTACGCTGTTTATCGTGCCCGAGGCCTTAACCGTACTTAGCAGTAATAACTGCAATATTATAATTGATAAATATTATTTATTTTTTCATTTAAATAATAAAAAATACAGCTTACAGCTGTGGAGCAAAATATTTAAAAAAAAGCAAATAAAATTTAAGGTACAGGGTTTTTATTTATATTTTGCCACCTTGTTTTAACTATAACCAAGAAGAATTAAAAAACGTTCTGTATAAAGTGTTACACTTTACTATGTATTACTAGAAAAAGAAACAAATCACATCAAAAACTCAAGAAAAATGAAGGGGTAAACTTTTATTTTTTAAATGGGACAACCTGTATATTAGGTTACCATGAAAAAGGTTTTTAAAAAGCTTTACGAAAAAAACATATTAAATATACCTACCTTGAATAGTTTCGGAAATATTGCCATTTAAAACTGGGTATAATTTCCATTAAATCTGCAGTCTTACTTTAGTGCCGTACGTAGGTATAATGAAAAATTATATCTACTACAACAGATTTAAGTGGTCATATTTCAAAACTATTAGAGATAGATATAAAAGATATTATAAAAACACATTTTTTTTTTAAATGAACACCCTGTAGTTGAAAAAGAAGGACGTTCAGGACATATTTAATATAAAGTTTTTTTCATATTTTTTATTGTAGAATTACCCCTTAAAGTTTGTTGGATAAGTTGTGAAACAACCTATTTAGCTTTAAACTTATATTTTATTAACTTACACCTACAAAAAAATGCTACGTTACGAGTTACGATGGTTTAACGATAAAAAAATCCTAGTGTAAGAGAAAATAAATTATAAAATAGAACTGAAAGTACAATTTAATAACTATTGGGTAAAACTAAATTTTAAATTTTTAATAATATAATACGACCCCAAAAATACACAATATAGGAAAATATTTTTAAAAGTCACTGAACTTCAATTCGTATCGAAGTATTTGATTGATGTGATAATATTCGAACATAGAACTATCGGGCTTCCTATCTAAAATTGATGTTTTTCCTAATTTATCTTTCTTTTGTTTCCCTGACTAACAATAATTAGCCCCAAATCTAGACTTCTTTTAAGGCGGGGCAAAGATTTCCCTCTGCCGCCCCTCTCGGCCAATTTCTCTTACCTTAAATAAAGACTTGTTTTTGCTTCTTGTAAATACATGCGGTTTATTTTTTACTTCGCCTATCCGCGCTTGCCTTATATTTTAAAATATATCGAGGTACAGTTAAAACATTTTATATCCACTAAAAAATATCAGCACTTTTACTTCTTGTTAAATAAACAATTTAAAATTACAAAAAGTCTTATATACTTATTTTTTAATCATTTATCAAATTGTTTGTATATTATATACCTGTAAAATCCCTTTTACTTTTTACAAAAATTTATTTAAATTAAAATTAGACTAAAATTATAATATAACATAATAATTTTAAATATCCTTATAATAATAATTTGCTGCAAAAAAAAAAAAATTCTGTCTGCTTTTTAAATTTAAAAACAAAATCCCAATATTTTTAATTTTATACTATTTTATGAACCTTAAAGTTAAAGTAATAGACCTAAATCCAAATTAACTAATTTATAAAATCAAAATAATACAAAAATTTATACGTACGTACTTTAAAACAATGGACCCAAAATTTTCCCCGGTTCCGTTAAAACAGATACATCACAACCTTTAATTTTTCCCACCTCCTAAACTAAAAGATAAAAGTCCTTTCAAATTTGTAATTTCTCTAACACCGTTCATGGTTCTCGACGAACTGTTTGTTTAACCGGCCATTTATTAATTGATGAATATATTTTTTCTTATTATTATTATTAATAAACAGACTTTCCCATAAAAATTGTTAAAAGTGTAAAAGCTAATAGAGATTTACTTTTCCACACCCAACACGTAACGGTAGGTGCAATTATTGGTACTTTGCAACAGTAATGTTAAGATAAATGTGATACTGAAAAAGAAAATGCACTTTCAGTGCTTAAGTAGTTAAAGAGAGTGTTTGGGTATTTCTAAAGGTGAAGAATACAAAAATTAATTAATTACCAGTAATCTGCTCTGTTTAGGGCTTGACTCAATTATTCTTTACATTACGCATTACAAGTTTAAATACAAACAGTAGAGGGAGCAAAATTTAAAAGAAAAATGATAATTTTAAATATTATTTTCTAATTTGCTGCCCTAAGGCACGTATTTTTAAAAGTGGTAATGTGTAATGTAAAAAATGACAAAATATTTTTACTTTAATACTTTAATTTTTCTACATATACTTTAACAATTTTGTCCTATTTTAAAATAAAAGTACTTTACTTTTGGGTATTTTCATATTTTTAGTTATAACTCGCTCTGAGTATTATCAATTGGAGTAAAATTTAGTATTTATTAGTTTTGCAAGATGCAAAAGTTTTTCAAAATTTCTTTAAAAAATTCAATAGTTTTTGGTCAATTTATCACTCTTAATACCTTACCTCTCCTGGGACACACTGTATATATTTTTAAATTTTTTCTTCAAAAAATCTTAAATTAACTGATTTTTAATTTCTATTTTTTCATTACGCTTAGATTAATTTTTGTTTTTAGTGGAAATAATTACTAACTCAAGCAATAATTAGTCCTAGATATCTTTATCAATTTTTCTTTTACATTTATTTATTATCAAACCATAATTTGATTAACTTATTTACATGTTTTTTTTTTTAATGCGGAACCTACTTTTTACTTAATTTCTTTTGTGTTAGCTTTTCTGTTGCTAATTTTGCTTAAAAACTTTAAAATCGAGCATTGTTTAAAAACTCTTTCGTCTAAGTGATGTATCGTTTGTTCCAAAACTGAAGGTGACCATTGGGATTTTAGACACCGTAAGATAATGTGGGCCAAGGTGGGTGATAAAGAAATTTCAATAGTGTTTCCGTACATAATTATTTTAAAATTGTTTATAATTTAATAAAAAACATTCGAAAACAACATACTGAGGCAAGTTTACTCGTATATACAGGGTGTTTTTTAATTGCGGAAAGACAATTTATCTTAAGATACAGGGTGTTAAACTTTTTAAAAACCTAAACAATTCTAAAACAGTTTTTTTAAGTGACTACTATGCAAAAACTACAAACTATTCCATATTTTCTCATTTTCCCAAACCTCTCATAAATTCATATAAGTTGTTGTCATAAAATAATGTTCAGTGTAGAAGCGATGACACGCTTCTTTTCAATTTAGTATTATTAAAAAGCTTCTATATTTTACAGCCAGTGAATATTTTTAATAAAATTCAGAAAATGACAAGTCTTATTCTGAAATATAGAAGAAAAAGGAATAATGCAAATTTTTGTAAACAAGCTATATTGATCATACTTTGTTTCGAAAGGATAATTTGTAAATACTTTTTATAGTTCGAGAACATAAAATCAAATAAAAGCAAGAACCTCGAAATAAAAGATAGTTAGCTATAAAATTGTATAAACCTTTGTTTTAACATCCCTAAACTTGTCCTAAAAAAATTCATTTATGTAGGGTGTCTGCGACCACTGACTTTTGAGCCATAGGTCAAAAAACGATTTTACACAATTATTAGGTATCTCGTTTTGTATAAGTTTTAAGCTATTTAAATTTATTTTAAATACTCGTTGAAAATAAAATTATCTACAACCTTACCTTTACTTTACACGCATTATGGAGTTTATAAATTATTAATGAATATAGTGAAGGTATCTGCCACTATATTCTCACGGCACATAACTTTTTTTAAATAACTGATTTCTATATTCTTTTTTCTATTAGGTGTAAAGATTATTATCGCAGTTAGTTTTTCTTAAACGTTGCGACAACTGCTTTATACACAATGTTTTATAAATAAGTTACCCTTTGACCAAAATCAAATTGATACCAAAATTAAAAAATTAAATAGTTGATTGTTTTTATACATACGTGTATTTGGGATTATTACCTTAGAACATTTTTGCAACTTTCTTTAGTAGTTGGTTGTTATAAAAACTACGAAGGGTTGTTCAAGAGCAGTGTATTATTGACCATTTTTTAGTTAAATTATAATACTTTTACCAAGAACCAGGACAAAACCAAAAATAAGGGCTTTTGGGTATAATAAAGATAAAATTTTTTAAGGTTTTTAAGTAGCTGTAGTTGCTTAAAAGAAGTCGTACCCGAAAAAAACATTTAAAGCTTAAAGTTTTAAGTTTTATAACCACAAAAAACGTTCTTAATCAGTACCATGTAATCGAATCAATTACTAAATTTGTTTCTTCTTACAAAACTCACCAAGTGACTTTCTGACATTTTTGTTCTTACTTTTCATTTATCCAAACAATTTTACAAATATATCTTACCCTTTTTACTAACATATTTAAACTCAGAGACTTTAAAAAATAAATCGTTTTTGTTTGAAATTATTATCTACAGACTCAAAATATCATTTGAAAAGATGTTAATTACAATAGCATTTTGAATAACTTTATTAAAAAGTTACAGGGGTTATCAAAAGATTCATGATACTGATTTTGAAGTTATCAAACATTTTATTATTTTAAAATTTTTATAGCCAAGAATTTCCTTAAAAACTTTTAATGATTTGCTTTTTAAACACCTGCTTTCTCCAAATTGCTACAAAAACACAATTTTCTAACTATAAACATGGATTTTCGTCAAAATATGGATTTCAATAAAATTTTGTATTATTGTTCTTATCGATTACAAACATAATTCTAAATATATTTTTCTTATGACATTTTGCTAAAAAATTAAAAATACAGGAGAAAAATCATTTAGTTTTGCTGAAACCTGTATACAAAGCTAACATTTCTCTTCGTGAATCCTATTTTTTAACCCTTTATTATATTATAATATTAAATGCATCATAACTATGTAAGAAAATATCCCGGACCAAAATAATCCGTTGGGGTGAAGGGGGGGAGGGTTTAAGGAATAAAATATTTTTTGCAATTTTTAGCTAAGCAATGCATCCTATTAAAAAAATAAATACAAAAGCTTAAGCTGATATCAAAAAATCTATAATCAACATATTAACATGTTGTACCCTTTTCCCCTTAAAAATGTTTGAGGAAAAGTTCAAGTAAAACTGTTTTTCGGTTGTTTATCTTTATCGTTGCAAAATGGACTTGATTAATCTAAAAATTTTAAGAAAACTTACATTATACTATTCCTAAATATATGTATTTTCTTTAATAATAAATATCCGATCTGTTATTCCAAGACTTTATAGTCTTTAAAAATAACATTTTCAATACCGCTAGCCTGACTTGTTTCAATATTTTTTATTAAAGAGGCTTCTTAAAGGCTTGTTTTCTTTGTTTTAATTAGGAATTTCTGACTAAACATAAAAAAAGCAAACCACGAAGGCTTAAAGCCTAAATACTAACATACCGTGGGTGTCTTAAGCGAGGTAAGAGGGAGTTTGTTGACACGGGACTTAAATACTTGAAGATTTGGGGGAGAAGGAAAGACCTCCGCGGGCAGCAGGTTCCACAACCTAGAAACTCTAGGGATAAAAGAACGAACAAAGTGGGAAGTTCGGGGCCTGTCCAGTTGGACCGTATAGGGATGCATACGCGCGGAACCACGAGTTTCTCTGTTGGGAACCGTAAGTGGAGGAACTATACTGGACAATTCTTCAAGAGCAGAAGCCATGGAAGTACCTATAAAAAAGCGATAAATCCCCCACAGCCCGACGATGTGCAAGAGAGGAAGCCTTTCTGTAAGTGAAGGATCATTAATGAGACGAATAGCTCTTCTTTGAATAGAATCAAGAATGCTTAGGGTTGTGGGGGACGCCATGCCCCAGATATGAGAACAATATTCCAAGGGAGGTCGGATTTGGGACACATATAAAGTGTATAAATTAGAAGGGAAAAATACTTTTTGGCTCGAAAGAGAAATCCAAGCTTTTTGAAGCTGCCGTGGCTATAGATACAATGTGTTTATGCCAGTTAAGGTTACTTTCAAATGTGACTCCCACAAGATTAAAGGTGTCTTTGCTCTGTAAAACTTGGCCGCTCATAAGTAGAGGATGAGTATTTGATGACTCTTTTCGCGACAAGGAACATGATTGTGTTTTGGATGCATTAAAATGGACGAGATTTTTAGCGCCCCAATCCAATATTAAATTAAGATCCTGCGAAAGAGATATCTGCATCGCTCTGCGTTTGTTTTCCAAGTCAGGTTTAGTAATGGGTTTAGGAACCTGAAAACTGGAGTGAAGGAGTACTATCGTCGGCGAAACTATGAATGGAATTAGTTGTGGACGAGAGAAGGTCGTTGATGTGAAGAAGAAACAATGTTGGTGCCAGAACTGAGCCCTGAGGGACTCCAGCATTTACTTGGTGAAAGCTTGAAGAATGGCCGTCCACAATAACTGATATACGACGATCAGATAGATAACTAGAGAGCCAAGTACAGAGTTTAGTTGAAAGACCATAGGAGGGAAGTTTATTAAGAAGTGCGGCATGCCAGACCTGGTCAAAAGCTTTGGATATATCAAGAGCAACGATCTGGGACTCACCTAGAAACTCAAGAGACTTATTCCAGCAGTGTGATACGAAGGAAAGAAGATCTGCTGTAGATCTTTTGTGGCGAAATCCATACTGCCTGTCATGCAAAATTTTGTGTTTTTCTAAGTACTTAAGAATTTGTGAATTAATTAGTTTTCCATTACTTTACAAAGAACTGAGAGGAGTGAAATTGGTCTATAGTTAGATGGAAGAGATTTAGATCCTTTCTTGGGAATAGGTTGAACACGTGCAGCTTTCCAGCTTTCCGGAAAGATACCTGTGTCGTAAGAAATTCGAAAGAGCCGAGTTAAGATTGGTGCAAGTTCTGGAGCACATTTTTTTAAAACGATTGCTGGTATGCCATCAGCCCAGACGATTTCTTGGTGTTAAGGAAGAAAGGATACGCTTAATGTGTTTTACCTTAAAAATAATATCGGGCGAATATCGATTTGGATTTCGTAGCGCATGCGCAGTAATCGCATTGTCAGTGTTGTGACATTTTAGTTCTCGATTTTGAATCGACGTTCATCATTTAAGAGTTTTAAAAAGTGTTGTGCCGATATCTTTTCTAATTTTTTGAAGTGAGTGGTAATTTATTATTCAAAATTTTAAATACTTGTTTGTGATTATTGGGAAAAACTTTTTATAAATATGAATCGGTGTATAGAGTGTCATATAAACTTTAGTACAAAGTCAAACTTAACCTTACATATGAAAAGAAAACACCCAGGTAAAATATTAATATTATTTTAGTATCCGTTAATTTAAAACAATATTAATGTTTTAGATAAGCTCGATACAATAACACAAAAAAGTCAATCAGTGCCAGTCATCTGTGTCTTGCTTAGAATGCAAAAAAACTTTGCAAGTCTGGGAAATCTCAGATTCCATGTGAAAAAGCAGCATCCAGGTAAGGCTAATGATACATTTTCTCAATCATAGCAAATACAACAAAATAAATTACAGCACCACTTTTTTATAGATAAATTAGAAGAAATAGCTCCTATAAAGGCAAAAAATTACTTTTGTCCCTTGTGCAATGAGACATTTCAAACTTTAAAAGACTTTGTTTTTCATAAAAGAACCCATAAAGTCCAGGCAAAATTAAAGTGCCCATTATGTGTGTATACTGATGGTAGTCGAGAAAAGTTAATACTACATTATAGAAGTGACCATTTTTTAACTATTGAAAATGAATGTGTCAAATTCGATACTTTTGAGGATTTTCAATTTTGGAAGTGCAAAATCGAAAAAGACTCATATTCATCGTTTGTGAAAATGTCTGGTTCAAATAAAAATTCTAACTATACCACAGTGAAATATAATTGCCATAGGTCAGGTGAGTACCAAATATTTTTGTTTTAAATTCATAGTTAAAAGTCTTATTGATTTTTCTCATTTTACATTTATCTATTTATATTTTTCAGGTCTGTATAAGAAAACAGGGACTAAACATAAGAAAGCTCAAGACACAAGGCTCGAATAAAATTAATGGTTATTGCCCTGCCAGAATGAGTATTAAAATAATGAAAGATGGAAAATGTGTATTGAACTTTTGCAAAAGTCACATAGGCCATAAACAAGAACAAGATTTAGGTCACCTATTCCTATCAAAATCTGAAAAACAAAATTTGGCATCAAAGATAGCGGCAAAAATTCCATTTCAGGTAATTTTAGATGAAGTGAGAGACTCGGTGTCTAATTCTCATTTAGAGCGTCTGCACTTACTCACAAAAAAGGACCTTTACAACCTAGAGCAATGTTTTAATTTGAGTGGCTCATCAGTAACAAAAACTACATTGGAAATGCCGGAGAGGTCTCTGGAAGAAGCTAAGAAGAAATTAATTTTGCAGTTCACTGAACACGTTAATGGTGTAACTTCTTTTGAAGAGTTGGAGGCTGTACAAAAAGTTATTGTGCCAATTAAACCCACCATAGATGTGGTTAGATACCAAAAAGACATTAATTTGGCTTTTCCATCTACGTCCAAGGTGCCCGCTAATAAAAAAATTATCCTCAGCGAAAATTTTTTCCTACGAAAAAAAAAGTGAAAAGAACAAGAACCAAAACAAAACTTGTCAAGCCCTCCCCAGAAGAAGCCAATATGTTAGCTGTAAAGCTTTAAACAAGCAGAAAACTATTTGAACAAGTAAAATACCAGTATAATTGGTTTAATAACTTAATAAATGTTTGAAACAATATATTTAGTTTTGTTTTATTCATTATACAGGTTCTCCCGAAATTGAGGGAAATATTTTACCTGCGTATTCTAAGACCATAAATAATAAACATTTATTATATACACATTGTTTGAATAATGCCTCCTAATCTCCTAAGGTAACTGTGCCCTTACGACTAGAGCAATCCCAAAAGGTTTTCCAATCTTTTCGAAAGCGTTCAAGACAAAATTGGGCACGATCTATTTAAGCTGCATTCCATGTTGAATTCAAATTTCAATATTTTTAATCAGAAGCGTCTCGTACCGGGGGTGAGAGGTTAAAATGATCCCATTTTTTAACTGTTTATATTTTTATTAAAAATTATTAATTATATTAAAATTCTGAATTCAGCGCAAAAGTTTATAAATTGTACCCAATTCCTAATTTTATCTTAGAAGGTTTCGAAAATATTAGGAAAAAACTTTCTACGAGGGTGCTCCTATTCGGAAGGGCGCAGCTCCCTTAGGAGACATTTTATGGTCGTCGAATGCGCGGGTAAAATATTCACCCTTAATTTTGGGACACCCTGTATGTGACACTTTGATTTTATGATATACAAAAATACCCAAAATATACAACAGTATGATTTTTCTTATAGTAAGGATTTTCAAAATGGTTTTATTAGTCCAGAATAAAACAATATTCATTTAACAGAGCAAAGCCATTATTTCTAGTTTTTTTTTAATAAAATGCTATTAATTTGATACATATGTAAATTGGGCTGCAATTATTTTTATACTACAAACTACAATTATAGAGAATAATTTTATTTTATCTCGATGACTATAAACCATTGTTTAGTACTACTACAGACTACAGTAGAATACAATTCCACGAAAGCAACACAAATTTGCAGACGTACATGTATTGTAGGTTGCCTAATCCAAGCTGGCCGGACCATGGATCTCATCACATTACAAGGAAACCGTGAAATCGACAGTGCGATTGCGCTACGAAATCCAAATCGATATTCGAAGGCAGTAGAAACAATTTCATCTTCCAAAGCTAGTGGCGGAAAGAACTGGTACAAAAATTCCTACTTATGTTTTCGCAAAGGACCAGAAAGATTTGCTGCCATTTGAGCAAGAAAGAACTTTGTTTTTAATACGATTGTCGAAGGAGTCTTTGGCTTCAGAAATTGTTTGATTGTAGTAGTTTCTTGCTTCAATGCTGGCCTGTCGGTTTTCTGGACTAGGGTCCTGTAGAAACTTTTTGTGAGCATGAACTTTTAAAATTCTAGCTTTATCACAAGATTTGGAAAACCAGGGTTTGTTTTTGGATTGTTTGGGGTTCTTGATGGTGTGTGGAATATAGGTTTCAATGCCCAATTGAATTGATTCCGTCAGTTGATTGCAAATTTCAGAAGGATCACCGGAAGAAAAGCAGATGGAATTCCAGGGGTAAGTGGCGAAGAAGTCCCTCAGGCCATCCCAGTCGGCTGAGTTGTAGTGCCATACGGTGCGTGGTGGCATGTATTCATTTACCTCAGGATGTGCAGGGTAAGATATAGTAACTAAGCCGTGATCTGAGCGACCTAGGGGCGCTGTGACAGATGTTTGATAGAGTTCGGGGTTGGTAGTAAGAAAGAGATCAAGGGGATTTGAACTATGATTTGGGACTCTAGGAAAGTAGGTGGGTTCCATAATAAGGTTGGTAAGAGAGTTACTGACTGCGAAGATTTCGGCTGCTCTGCCTTGGGGGTCAGTTTTGAAGAGCCCAGCCAATCCTTATTATGGACATTGAAGTCGCCAAGCACGATTATTTCAGCCGATGGAAACTGAGAAATTATGCTATCGATCTTTGTTGAAAGAAAGTCAAAGAATTCGACATAGGAATTATTAGATGGGGACCGGTACAAACAGCAGCAGATAAATTTAGTTGAAGACCTAAGGGAAAGTGTAAGCCAAAGGATATCGGGCCTACCCGATTCAAGATTGAAACTCGAGCACAAGCCAGATGGTTGACGCCACTTCATTTTCTAAAATAAAATAATTTTTAAATTCCCATTTAGTTTAACACAAATTTGATTTCTCTACTTTTTTTAATTGATGCATGGTTTTCGCGTATATAAATAAAAACCAGTTTCGAAATCAATATTGAATTATTTAATATAAAATAATTATTTTTATTTAGGTCATACAAAAAAAATAAGGTTAAAAAAAATCTACTAAAAAAGGTTGCAACCTCTAAACATGGGTTCAAGGCCTTCCGATAAAAAATTATTTATATTAATCTAATCATAAAATAAGTTTTTAACGATGCTGCAGACGTAAATTGATCCCTTAAACGTGCGTCAAATAAAAAAACTTTTATTATCTAGTATCTAGTCTTATTCTAAGCCAGTGTTGAAAGCAGAGATGTCCACCCACTAATCTTGTCAGTATCTTTTGATACCTAATAATTACGCAAGGCACATTAATGAAGCGGTTTTCTAATAAAGATAAATAATAATTACAAAATATTTAACACATTTATAATTTAAGTTTTAAATAAGAATTTTAGGGGTCAAATGTTTTTTGCGTTTTCATAAGAAAATTGTAACTGGACGTTTTTAAGCGAACACCTCTCATGTCTGTTGTTATAGTTAGTAATTTGTTTAAACTTGTGTTGTTTAAATAGAAACTTATTTTATAAACTTTTCTTTTAATTTCACTATTAAAAGCTCCATTACTTCTAATGTAAACGTTTTACGCCCTTTACGTTTAAATGTTAACCCTTGCATAGTTTCCAAAACTAATCAAAACTTAACTAATTTCCAGATGTGGCTGCGACGAGTGCGTTACTTCCCGTATGGAGGATTCTCTTCGGCACTCCAGATCCAGGATAAATGCCTATAGGGCCTTGGCCTCCCCGTCCCTTATAGCTCTCTCGTCCAAGGATCCTATTCTGACCGCTTTTGAATTA
>JACEGR010005890.1:0-67454 GCA_014170235.1 Listronotus bonariensis
TTCTGCGGCAAGTAGTTCTTTTAGTCAGGGCCGTTCCTAGGGTAATTTCCGCCCTGTAGCGGACGTGCCTCCTGGTGCCTTGTACCACCCGGTGGAGCACGTCCTGCTTTTAATGTATAGTTTGATTATTTGCTTTTTTATCGATTGTGCTTTTTATTAATAGAAGCGTCTGTGACTTCTGTTTATATTTCTTTTAATCTGTAGCTTTTTTAACGGCCTAAATTAATTAAATTATAGGAAGATAAAAAATATTTGTACTGCGCTCCTGTTTTTGCAAACTTCAAAAGATTTGCCGACAAATAAATTCTGTGGCGGGTATGTACTATATACATATGCTGCCCGTTTGTTTGTTGGATATGTATAATTCAAATTAAGCTTGCAACATTGTTAAAAACCCCCATCGGCATAATTTTAAACTAGTATAAGAGTCCATGACAATTGATGGTCAAGTTTTTCTTGTTGTTGTGGCAGTTAATATCGTGCTTTTTAAATAATTTTTATAATTTATTGAATTTATGCAATAAATAATACAAAAAGAATTTGTCTACAACTTGTGGTTGTCTTCATAGATTCCGTAAACAATTCTGCCATAAAGCAAAACGTGCAAAGTCAGATTTAGTCATGTCTGCAGTTTAAGTGTAAATATTCAAGAACTTACGGTTTGCCACTTTCTACAAAATCCCGCAGAACGTTAGCTGGTAACTAGTCTTTGTTTTATTTAGGTTTTTAGACTATGATGCCTAATATTTTGTCTAAAATTTAATGTTTCTTGTTTTCAAAAGTGCTTGCCGAGTCGCAAAACCCAAAATTCTATATTTCTGTAAATATGGTAAATATTTTCGACACTTTTTATCTGGATATCCATTTTTATTAGCTGACTGACCGAATTGAAACACTGCTGCTCCTTAAATTCCCTAGATGGTCATGGTCAATAAGCTTGTTATGTTTGTTACCATTAATTAACTGCACAATGTTGAGTTTCTTACCTTTTGGTAAGGCATATAAAATGTTCAAGTTGTCACAACATCTCTGAACAGATACTCCAGTTATTAAAAAACTTATTTTGTTAAGCTTAAACATCCGGTTAATCAAATGCGGATTAAATAAATACACAAATTATATTTTTAATTGGCTTTCCAAACCAAAAAACAGAAAATTGTGCTGACCTTGAAAACAATACCGGAATAGTAACAAAATTAGAGTTCACATATTTTAAATATTTGGCAACGAAAAACCTACACATAAATTGTTTATTTTGGTTTCATTTTCCGGGGAAAATGTTTCATTCAAAAATCTTACAGAAATATTTATACTTAAATTTTCTATGTATAAGGATATCAAATTATTATACACAAATTCGCAATTTTGCAAAATAAACGGGGGTGGTAAAATGGATAGAAAACCTACTACACCATAAGATCACAAACAAAAAAAAATGATTAAAAATAAAAATTTTAAAAATCCGAAATTTTAAATTTGTAACATTAAAATGTAAAACAAGGAAAAGAAAACGTAACTTAGAATACACGATATGTGTAAGAGTATTAGGTATAGATGGGTCCTTATTTAATTCATTCTGAAAGCAAAACCGCAAAGTACAAAAAAAATGATAAAAGATTAGATTAGATTGGGAGGTGGATTGCATATCCTCTAACACTGCAACCTGCTCAGGTTTATTGTGTGTCCTCCGTCCATAGGTTAGAAGCACGCTATCCAAGCCGGTCTGTTTAATCAGACTCCACAAGCTTGAAACTGGCCCCTTGGTATATCTTGCCGCTTTAGGTTTTTCTTCACCCAGCCTTGCAAACCGCAGACGACAAAGGGCTTCGCAGTAGCACCATACGTGTTCTGCGGTTTCTTCCTCCTCCTGGCAGAACCTACATAGGTTTTCTTCTGCCAGGCCCATAGTTTCCAGGTGTTTATTCAGTCTGCAATGACCTGTCAGTTGACCCACTATTATTCTTACTGCCTTCCGGTTATAATTCAGAAGGTCTTTTGTAAATTCTGGCGAGTAAGCCTTGATGAACACTTTCACTGACGCTGTCACCAGGTGTTCCTCCACCAGTCTTGTGATTCCCTCATAATCCATGATCTATGGATGACCTTACCTGGCATGATGGAATACCACGGTGAGGGCGATTAGGTGTATTATTTTAAAGTTTATGTAGCTAACTTCATTCTAAAGTTAAGTGATATAATTACTCATAAAAATTTCCTGTTTAGTTTTTCACTTTCATTTTGGAGATGGGATTATGATGTGTTTAGGAAATTTGTTTTTTTTTCAAGTCCCGTATTGAAATTGTCTTTTGTTTTTGTCTATATCGTGTGTTAAATAGGAAAAAAAAGCCAAATTTAAGTTTAGAATAAAACTAACAACTGGCAGACCGGTGATAAATTATAGGGATGGATCACTTCGTATTCTTTATAAAGTTTGCATTTTTAAGGCAATCATGATTACTTGGAAGTGACAAAACAGATTTTTTTTCGAAAGAACAGAGTTATTGAAATTTATTAACGAATGCATGTGTAACCTTGGAAACAACAGCATTTTATAAAAAGCTTATACTAATTAAAAACTTACCGTTTAATTTAGCTATCTTTATAATTATTCATGATCTGTTATTCGAACTTACCTAAAACAAAAAAAAAAAGTTAAAGTTTCTGCAATAATTAAAATCATATAAATTTGTCATGTATGAATCACACAGCTATTAAACAGAACTTAATGTTCTAAACTAAATTATCTTACATTAAAGAACAATTAATAGTACTGTATTAGGCCTGATTATTACTTTTAATTATGACAGTGTGGTCAAGTGTTTTCAATTTTTATTTTTATGGAGTTTTGAGATTGGAACCTAGTAAAGCGACCATGTCATATAACCAGGGCCAGATTAAGAGTACCTGATGCCCTAAGCTAAGAAACCCAGTCCGGTGGTGCCCCTATGCCGTATAATCACTACTAGTTTTTTTTTGAATAGCGACATTATTTTTAACTCTTATAAAATTTTAGTTGTTTCAGATCTGAAAAATAAAATTTAAATTTATAGTAGTATTTAGTTTTAAGGTCAAAAAGACTTTTTCCATAAACATCCGTCCTAAAATGCATCCCTTCGAGCTACAGCGTCGCATGTTGCGTAAAAAATCAATTATTATAAGAAGAAAAATAAATCTTGAACCTTCGACCAATACATATTATTAGAGAAAATTAAATTCTCTACAAAAAGGTTTCTTAGCAAATTTCCTAGAACAAGTCGTTTTAGGATTTTTGCCGATTTTGCTATAAACTACCATAAATAATAATATCTTTATAAAACAAAAAAATATTCTTAAGGGAAATTCTGCCGTGCTTAATGAAAACGCCGAACCGACACTTTGCAAATTTTCGATTGCGGCATTTTCTAAAAAAATATTATTCTACAACTACAGCCGGTAGCCCAAAATCGTTGCGACGGCCGTTATACTTTAGATACGGCTTTTGGACTACCGGCTATAGTTTATTTTTTATTAGAAAATGCCGTAATTGAGAAATTTCAAAATTGTCGGTTACGGGCGTTTTCATTAAGCACGGCAGAATTAACTTTAATTTTAATTTCAACATTGAATAATTGTAAGTGACAAAATTTAAAAAATGTAATTAATGTTTAAGGCGTGATTACAACAAAACGGCTCATTCAACGAAAATTTCTTAAGAGAGGTTTTTTGTAGAGAATTTAATTTTCTTTAAGAATTTGAATTGGTCGAAGGTTCAAGAGTGACTGATTCCGAGATTTACTACAAAAATGGAACAATTAAAGGGTTTTTTGCAAAAACAATCAATGTCATTTCTAACATAGTGCCAAAGTCAAGTTATCCTTCCTAATTTACAAAAAAACTAATGATTGTAGAACCTTTAAATATATCTCTAAATGCGCAAAATACAGCTATATTTACGAACATATTACAAAAAAATATATAGAGTTAGCCATATAGATTTAATAAAGTGTTGTTTTTAATATCTCGACCTTATTGAAAACTTGCCATTGGCTGTTTTCAATTGTTAAAAAATCAATAATTTTAATGATATACCTCCTAATGTTAATATTAAAGCTGAAAATTTCAGGATATTTTTCTTTCGTTGTCATGAACAATATTTTTATTTTATACTGTCCAGTAAATTCACTTACCCTGTAATAATTTGGGGCCGGTAAATTGCACATTACGGTACCTGGTACCGTAATGTGTTGCCTACCAACGCTGTCATGTATCATTATAAATGTCCACGTGATCATTGTTGTTATGCCTTGATTAATGTCATTTTTGGATGCCAAAATGAAATTAAATGTTTAAATACTCATATAGTTTAAGCGATTTTCATCTGATATTAGGATATATAGAAATTTCTACTTGTATTTAAAATATATTTTTTTTACCAACTTTAGTAAATAAAAATGATTAGATTATTACAAAACTGACTTCTTATTATATTTTTTAAAGTAATTTGTTTAACTAAAGTTGGTAATTTCTATTTTATTTAAACCCTATATCTAGTGTTACCTATTTAATACCATTTAGGAACTTCTACTTGTAAAATATATTTTTCTACCAACTTTAGTAAATGAAAATTATCATATTACTATAAAACAGACTTATTGTAACATTTTCAAAAATATTCTGGTTTACTAAATTTGGGAATTTCTATTTAATTTGGACCTATCTAGCGTAACCTATTTAATACCGTTTAGGAGCTACAACTAATATAATATTTTTTTATCAATATGACAGTGACAAGCGAAGAATAATCATAGTTACCTATGATATGGAGAACAAGGCTGTTACCTACGTAATTTAAGTGAATTAATTTCAAACTAACAACATGTTCTCTTAAAATTTTATACATAATACTTATTCATTAATTTTCATAAAGACAGTATGAAATAAAATATCATACGATACACGTCCGTTAGGTGTTATTACAGTACCCGTTGATATTTCTTGTTGTAAACATCTCGTACTATAATAAGTCACCTACCGGACTTACGACGTAAAAAATTATTTTTTTAATTGACCGGAAAATTGAATTTTCCACTCAATTTTTTAAGCGGAAAATGCTATTTTACAGGACTAATTTACTTTCCGGTCTCTCATTTACTTTCCGGTCCCCGATATCAAAAATCCTGTTAGCCATGACAAAAATTGTCAGAGTTCAATTGTTACTATTTGACAGTTCAAGATATTGTAAAGTAAAGAAAGCATCATTTTGCCAAAATGGAGTCAGACATAGAAAATCCAGATGAAATAATTGAAGCAGCGTCCTTATTGTCGTTTAAATATAACACTAAAAATTTACACAGTTTTTTTTTCCGGTCAATTTAAAAAAATTATGTACGATACTCGACCGGAAAAATATTTTACGGGTCTCCTCAAAACTACAGGACTCGCCTACGGCTCGCCCTGTAAATGTTTTTCGTCGACCCGTAAATTACCATTTTCCGGTCTAGTAACGTAAATAGCTATTACAATACCTTTAAAAAAATTGCCTTTTTTGGCCCAGTCTAGTATACATTTCGGATTAGACACCAGATACCCGGTACATATTCATATTATTTTGCCCTTCCAAGTTAAAACGTCCGTACTAACAAATTAATAAAGCTGAGATAATTGATTGATTATTTAGGATATTGCTATTTTCTGGACATAGAACAATATACTTATGTAAATCAAAGGGATATAAATTGTAGTTATGACATTTTAACTTAGCCACATAAGACAAATACCATATTATCTGCCAATATAAGTTAGAAAATAAAAATTAAAAATTTTGTAGTTAAGACGTTTTAACTAAGGAGGGCAGTATTGCAATAGAAACATCTTTTTAGAGGTTATTATACAAATATGAAGCGGACATTTTGAAAATAGCCGTAATTCGTTATTTAATTGTATATAAAATACTAAAATATTGAGCCATATGAATAAAAATAAGCAAATGGTTTTGCTTATAAGTAAAAGCTAATGATTATAATATAGAAATAAAGATGGCTTTACTTCAAACGTATGAGCATTTGCTTACAAGTGCGAGTATTTAAACTAAAAACCAGTTACAAAGATGCCACAAGCGCCTTACAAATAAAGACGGCCATCAACTATCGCTGTCTAAACGCGTCGTTTACATCGTGTGCGAGCAACAAAAGGAGAATAATTGAACGTGAGACAGAAGTGATGACGCCGTGGCATCTTCTCTACTGGCGGAACTTTATTTATAGAAAATTGAAGCTACTGAATAGCAGCATCACGAATGTCGAAATTTCTATAAATACTACTCTTGTATAGTAAGAACATTTTAAAAGCGCAAATTCGGTACCCTTTAAAAATAATACAAAAAACATAAAAAAGGCCGCCTGCAATCGGACTATTTTATAGAAAGGTGCCGCTATTCTTTATATCGACGCGCCGATACACTATGGGATAGAAATCCATTATTTTGGCCAAAAAGCAACTTTGAAATTTTAATGGCTCATGCTGTGTATTTTAAAGTAGATACTCCAAACTACATGTACGCAAAATAATCAAAGGATGTAACGATTTCTATTGGGGTAATAAGAAACTTGAAGATGTATTTTAAGTAAACATAAATATACAACATTGAATCTACTAAGTTTATTATTAGCCTTGTTTACTAAAAAAATGTAAAAGAGTTTAAAAATAAGAGCTATTGTTGTGTTTCCGATGCAGTCTCACGAAGTCTCGCTACTTTTGTCAAAGATTTTTTTACCTTTTTCTTTATCAGTTTTTGTACTTACAATTGCCTTGCTACTTTTTACTACTTCTGAGTGTAAGGACAAATACAAGATTTTTTTATAACTTACAAGGTTTTCCATTTTAAAAATTAATATGTTTTGTCCTTTACTGTATATCTTAAAAGATAAAAGCATTCTGATGAAAGATATAGATTCTACAGAATCTACCCAACAAATTTTTTGGTGAAGATATAATATTTAGGGTATTCCATTTAAAAAAATCATACCTCTTGTCGTACCATATGACATAATAATCATCGGATTACTAATTAGAATATTACCGAATTAACCAAACAAGCTGATATTATAGTTTATTTTGTACCATAAAAATAATAATGTTAAGGGGGTGTAAATTTATAATAACATTAGTTTTATGTTCCCAAAAAGCATTTGTATTTTATATTTATAATAGTCCATAATCCAGTAAAAATCACCTCATTTTAAGTTAGATTGATAAGTTTCAGAATTTTGACCAAAAAATTAATTTGTATCCCATAGTGCCATGACATGACCACCTGCATCAACCGGCATATCATAAAAGAAATATAGCAAAGGCGGCCGCGAAGACAAGCATGCCGATTTATCAAAGAGCACCGAAATTATATTTTTAAACTGTTTATAGCAAATGCTCATACGTTTGAAGTAAATCCTTCTTTATTTCTATATTATGATCATTAGCTTTTATTTATAAGCAAATACTTTTGATATACTTTTCTATATCATGAGCATATGCTTATACTTATAAGCAAAAGCATTTTCTTCAAATTTTTTAAGTATAAGGATGTGCTTCTTTTTATTTATATGGCCCATTGTTTAAATATTAACTAGGTACAAAATAATTGTACTTATTTTTATTACAGTAAAATACTTCATATGAATTTTGTCCTTTAAAAACTCCATTATCACCATTTTTGTCACAACTATTTTGAATTGCAAATTGTACGGCTTTCTTGGAAACCTTGAGTTATTTAATAATTACACCTAATTATATGTTGTTACTATTACCAGGCAAAGTGGAACTTTTTTCTACACGTTATGATTATTTCTGTTTATAAATAAAATGTATAAACTTACAAGTTGTAATTTATTACCACAAGAAAAATGTAATAAACAAACACAGTTGGTTTTACAATCTGTATTGTTTACACTGCTAATTTTTTCAGCAATCTCAGTTTAAGTGTAAACATCATTTATTATTTATTTTATTTTACTTCATTTATGGGTCATTTTTACTAACCTTTAAGTTTACTTATACTGAAAAATCCTACTTTTATATAAAGTGATAGTAAACGTTGCTATTTTGTTATAGGTGCACTACATTCCCATTTGTCAATAAACAGTAAAATCAATCCAAAAATTAGTACTTTAACTTTTTTTTAATTTTTAAACACTTATTTTAACATTACCGTCACTCTACACTATTTAAATTATTTTAGTTGTGCTGCTTTCTTTTTTATAATATCTACGATTTTTATATAAGTATTGTTTATTTTTATATTTTTAATATTTTTTCTTTGTCTTATGTTCTTTTAAATACAAAGATTTAAAATGTCTTTTTAGTTTTTTAATTTAGAGGGATTACACTAAATACTATTAACATTACTGTCACGCTAACCTTTGCTTCCAATATCAGCCGACAGGGGCTTACTTTATCTTAGCTCTTTGTGTCGCTGCGCCTTTTAAGTTTGGTGCTCCCGTAAATACGTGTGGTGCAGAAGTTTTTATAAATTTATGTTGTATTTTGTAAAAAAAGGTAAGTTTTACTTTAAGTATTTGTTCTTAAAACATTACCGTCTCTTAGGACTGTATGCTTGCAACAATACTTAATGGTATTATTATTTTATTTTATTGTTAGACATTATGGGTGCTTCCTAATTTCATAACCTCAAAAGTTTTCTGATAGTTGTTGACATTATAAAAAAATTTAACCAAAGTTTTAACATTACTGTCCCGAACATTACCGTCACATTCGCAGAAGTGCCAAAACGTGACGGTAATGTTATGTCAGTGACTGTAATGTTATGTTAAGCAAATTGGTACATAAAATTAAAGTGTATAAGTATATTTAAAAAATAAGATTTATTTTTTTATCCGTTTTTAGAATATAACAATGGATCCAAGTTCCTCGGTCTTGGTTTCTGTAGAAAGTACTTCAAGTAAAGAAGTCACGGTCGTTATAAGTCCAAATAGTACCGAGACAAAAAATGAACGTCTTGTTCTATTGAAACAAAAATTAAAGAATATGAGGGAGGAAGCGCTAAAACGCAGGGCAGAACAGAAGTCTTTTAAAATTAAGCTTCAAAAAAGAAAAAGATCTAAAAAGTTCCTACAGACCAAACGGAAATCTTGAAAAATGAGTATTCTGTAGCAACTGGTACAACAAACAGTATGGAAAAAGATACAACAAAAGATAATCAAGATGCGGTGATAAAAAAAACACAAAAAACAAACCAAAAAAAATATCAGCTACTGAGACAGAAAGACAGGGACGTTTGGCAAGAGAGAGAAAACGAAGACAGAGAGAACGAATTAAAGCAGATTCTGATAAACATGAGAGAGAAAAAGCAAAAGAACGCGAACGCTATAAGAAAAGGAAATTAGAAGGAAAACTTAAGCCGATTGCTGAACGTTCAAAACGAGATCAGAGAAGGCAAAGAAAGATGTGGAGAAAAAATAATCATGTTTACCAAAATAATAAGAAATTGGGACAAAAAAATAACGAAGAAACTACTCAGGCACATTTATCAGTTAATCTTAAAATGAAATGTGGAAGGAAAAAGTTCTTAGCACCCGTTCAAAAACCTTTCGTTTACTATTAAGAGAGAAACAGCTTCGAAAGCATCAGGAAGATATCGCTCAAAAATGGAAAAGTAAATATTTTTACCTTAAAAACAAATGTAAAAGGGCTTCTACTCCAACAAAAACAGTTGAAGAAGTTATTAAACGGGGCAATAAAAATGAAATTAAAAAAGGTTACTAATTGGAGAGGTTTTAACTAAACAGATTGAGTTAAACAAAAATCTCTGTACAACATTGCAACAAAAAGTAGTTTTATCTTCTTGCGTTTTCGGAGGTCTAATAAAGAAGTATAAGTTAATGGTTGCTACCAAAAATTTAGCATCCAAATACAATGAAAGAAATTTTTTGTCCAAAGGAAAACAGATAAATTTAAATAAAAGAAAACGAAATTCTCTTTCAAGGCAATTAAAATATAAAGTTCTAGAGTTTCTTGAAAATGATTGTAACTCTATTGTGACTCCAGGAAAGAATGATACACTGACCAGAAACGGCGTTACCAAACAAAAAGATTATTAACTGATACTTTATATAACCTACACAAGAAGTTTAAAAACGAAAATAACGTCAGCATTTCTGACACCACATTTACAAGATTAAAACCATTTTGGATAATTTCTCCCAAACTTTCACAGCGTGATACTTGCCTTTGCATAAAACATGCAAATTTTATTTTTTTAAATAAAACCCTAACACAATATCAAATAATTGGAACGAACTCAATTATTAAATTATCTCAATTCCTTTGTTGTAGTAACATCTCCCCTGATTGTATGTACAGAACATGTCAAAGTTGTAACTCAAAAACTGTTCTAGCTAATTTTGAAAGAGTACAGCCCAGCAATATACTACACTATTATCAATGGAGAGCTATATCAGAAAATAGAGTCATTAAAGGAAACATAAAAACTGTAAAAGTAATGAAAAAAGTAAGAGTCAGTGCAAGTGCTTCGGATTTAGTTAATATTTTTATAGACGAAACGCCAAAAATTCTCCAACATTGCTACCGTCTTTACCATCAAGGTTTTTTTTGAAAACTCTTAAAAGTCAAATGATGGAAAATGAAATTTGTTTAATGATAAATTTCTCAGAAAATTATAATCTGAAATATGCTTCGAAAGTTTAAAGCGTCCATTTTGGAGCATCTAAAGTTCAACTGAGTCTTCATATTAGGGCTTACTATTTCAGATAACGAGAAGTTATAAAGTGCCAAACCTTCTGTAGTGTATCTTCTTGTCTTCGACACGACCCATGTGCAATATGGGCACATATTTTACCAATTCTTTCTGCCATTAAAACTCAGAATGTTCAAATATTACACATAATGAGCGATGGGCCAACCACTCAATATCGAAATAAAAATAATTTTTCCATGTTTGCCCATTTCTGTAAGAAGTTAAAATATATGAATGCCACCTAGAACTTTTTTGAATGTGGTCATGGGAAAAGTGTGGCTGATGGTGTGGGAGGGCCCGTAAAAAGAACTGCTGATCAATGTGTTGCTCAAGGAACTGATGTGTCAACAATTACACAATTCTTAGAAATTTTAGGAAAAAAACTTGAAAAAACTAAAATTATTCTAATTCATGAGGCAGATATTTTATCCATAGAAAATCTTGTAAAGAAAAATATTCAGCCGTTGCCCAACACTATGAAGTTACATCAAATTGTTTTGGAGCAGCTCTAATGACGACGTTTTAAATTTGCGGGAACTGTCATGTTTCCAGTGCAGAAACTCTAGTTTGTGTCCACATAACACAATCTTGCCAAATCAATATGAAATAAGAAAAACGGAGTTAAAACGTATCCTTTTGTATTTATAAGTTTTTGGTACATTTACAATATTATTCTTTTGTTATGTATCGATTTCTAAAAATTTTTCTTAACCAATATTTTAGCAGATACTTTAAGGGGTCAGTATAAGAAAGACGACTGGGTGGCGGTTGTCTATAACGACCAGTGGTTTCCAGGTAAGGTGTTAAAAACGAAAATAGCACACTTGAAATTACTTTCATGATTAGATCAAAAAACAATTTTTTGTGGCACACAAGACCGGATATTCAGAGGATTTCCCAGGATGAAGTACTTTGTGGTTTTAAAATCACCTAAAAAACTTTCTTCGCGCCTTTTCAAGTTTGAGAATGTGGATTTTGTAGATTCTTTGTTGATGTCTCTCGATTAGTTGTCATATGTTTAACTTTTATGAGTATGTTTTTATGATTGGTTCAAAGTTATAAATAATTTAGTTCAGTTGTATTCTTATTTAATTTAAAAAGTAGGAGTCTAAATATTAATTTAAAAACAAAACAAAGTAATTTTATTTATCAAACCTGGAAAATCAAATAACTTTTGTTTTAATTTTAATAAGAAGTATTTGAATTCTAACATTTAGTACACTCTCTTCCTCCTCCTACTAATGCTCCATGGACTTATGCAACCATAATATCAATATTGCTGATATACCTCCTAAAAATATATTATTAAATAGATATTATTTATTTTGTCTCAGAGCCTGGTTCCTCTTTGAATTCAGCCTTTGTATGAAGCCCAGAAATATTTCCGGAGAAAATTTGTATAAATCTTTCAAATAGGTCAGCTCGTTTGTTTTGCTTTTTCTGTTTGTACGATGCAGCCCCATATAAGTCTGAGCGCACAGGAGCCTCCAGTACCTGAGAACTTTTGCAGCCTGTATCCCAAAAATAAAAATACTTTATACTTCTGTTAGAAAACTGGACAACTGTAGCTCAACTAACTTCCTAACCTGACATTTTAAAGCAAAAGTGAATTTATTTATTAAATATCGTTTATTTAAATGCTAGAAGGTAATGGTACTGTTAATTTTCTCATATTCAACATGTTTTCAAGCAACGTGACGGTAATGTTAATTTTATGAACTTTATCTTGTATTTTATCGTGAAAAAACATCTACCTAAAAACTTTTCAATTTTTAAGCTTAAAATTGGATTCTAACATACTTAAAAATAACGAAAAAATAATAATAAAATAAAAATATGAAAGACTAAGATTTTTGAAACTTAGACATGCCAGAAGTTAAAGGTTAATGAAAATGACCCTTATACTAATATTACAAAGAGATAAAGTTTGTAACTTTGTTTGTTTTTAGAGGCTAATCTTCGAAAATACTGAACCGATCATGAAAATTCTTCCACAATTAGAAAGCTACACTATTCAGAAATGCTATAGGCTATATTTTTATTATAATTAAGCAAAAAGTTCAGAGAAAACAATATTAACGCCCAGCGAAGTGGGCACGGGTCGGGTAGTCTGTTATAAACAATAAAAATTATTCACACAACTATATAAAGTAGAAGGCGACAAGAAAGTAGTGTATGTACCTGTATTGTTTTTTTTAACCGTATGGGTTCATGCACTTTCTTACAGGGAGATAAATCTGGAGAATAGGGTGGATGTTGCAAACAATTTGAACCTTAACTTACTTATTTATACGATGGTTTTTTGCTTACAAATATAATAACACTTTTACCAAAAAGGGATCGGGCCCCGAGATGTAATGACACATTTTTTTCTTAACCTTAAAAAATCCGCTACTATGACGGTTTTTTAAAATTTACGGAGGATTGCGGGTGTTGAAGCAAAACTGACCATCGATTTCGTTTAGGACGTAAAAATACACTAAAAATATATTCTGCGTATCATAGTCACCACTTTTTATTTTTGAGAAAAGCGCTGAAGAATGTCAAGCAATCTTCATTAATTCCGAACTTTAGTAGAACAACTAAAATCGAAAAAAATATCTGTAGAAAAGATATAATTTAATTTTGATTGGTCTGGTTTAGGTAATTCCACAAAAGATTAATGTGTACAAACTTTATCGTTTAATTTTGAGGCATCTATACATATTATGTCATGCTAATTGGAACTTTCTACGTGGAATTTTTGCCAATGAGCTTCAAAACAAGTGTATGATTTATGACTTAAATGCGTTAGAAGCATGTGTACAGTTTTTATTAGACTTGAATTATTTAAATCGCACTCGAATGTACTAAAAGTTTATTAACCAAAAATGGGACCTTTATAATGCGAAACTTGATCGACCAAAATGGAAACTTATCTTTTCACAGTAAATTTTATTAGATTTAGTTGATCTTAGTTGATATTATATTCCTGAATCGAATAAATAGTGCCTGGGACAGTAATGAAATTGACTTCATGATAAGAATCCTTTTAAAACCTTTTTAGAAAGGTTTCTTTTGACTAGTCTACCACAAATATTTATACCGCCATATATGGAAGCGGTGCTTTAACCCAGCCTGTCAATGTCAAATGTTTCGAGTAGACTGGGCGAACGCGGCACTTTTTTATCGGACAAGTTTACTACAATGCTTAAGATACAATTTTTAAACATTGTGGTGAACTTGTCCGACAAAAAAGTGACGTATTCACCCAGTCCGACACACGAAACATTTGACATTGACATGCTGGGTTAAAGCGCCTCTTCCATACATGGCGATATGGACTCGTCAAAAGGAACCTTTTAATAAAGGTTTTAAAAGGGTTCTTATCCTGAAGTCCACTTCATTACTGCCCCAGGCACCAAAATCTTTTTGCTTAGGTCGAACAATACTTAGTAGTCCACTGTGTAAGAAACAATTGATATCGATTGAAAATAGAGTATAATATAATTAGTGAAACCGTTATAAGCAACAGGAAATTGAATCTTAGATTGGCTCGACCAACCAATGATTAATTTATTAAAACATTATTAATAATTAATAATTTCCAACGTATTCGTGTAGCGTTATTAATTGGAGCTACTATCGCCTATAACACAACTAACTGACGTTTTAATAATATATTTTCCAACTTTGCACCTTTCGGACATATTCAAATTGGCTTGTTGGTGTACACACACATACGGAGATAATCCTAAGTTTGCATGAAAATAAGGGAAGATTGTATGTAAACTGCTTTACAGTCATTATCCATAACAGATTTCTATTAATATTTATAACTCTTCTGCAGAGATGCAGTTGCTTCGATACGAATATTTACCTAAAAAAACCTTTAATGGTAAGTTTCAATATCTCGGATAAGGGTAATGCGAGTGATCACGTGGTCTCCAAACGACGAGGAAATTTTAATACTATCATCATGTTACGATAGTTTTATTTTGACAAGTGCGATTTTTAATATACAGGGTGTGCCATCCAAGGCACTACGTAGGGAGGGCGAGGGGGACATGACATCAATTGGCTACCCGAGTGGCTCCCCCAGTAGACATTAATATATACATATTTGATCACTTCTCATTTTTGTTTTACAATTCTCATTTAAGTAAAACAATAAGAAAAGTTATAAAGTGATTTTATAAGGCAGTTACGAGTAAAAATAACATAAACAATATAATACCGGAATAAAACTAACCGAACTAGTTCTTTTTACTTCCAAACCAGAGATACGGATCAATAGTTGATGAAGTTTAGTAGTTCCCGAACGCAAAAAGACATCGTGAGAACAAATGCGTTACTTGTTCTCGTATGTAAAAACAACAGGTAGATTATAAAATCAACGAGGTTTTACTAAGAAGCGCTGGGGTGGTTGAAGATATTGTTGATTTGGTAGAAAAGTGACAGATTTAGTAAAAAACGGAAACGGATTTTGATGCGGTTTTTTTTAAGTAGATAGAGTGAATCAAGAGAAAAGTTTATGTGTAACATATAATAATATCAAAAAAAAAAAAAATACAGTGTTTAAAAAAATAGTTTACATTTAAAATTCGATATTACTTAATGAATTTTGATGCGGTTCTTTTTAAATAGATAAAGTGATTCAAAAGAAAGGTTTATATGTATAATAATATAAAAACATATATAGTGTTTAAATAATAGTTTACATTTAAAATTCGATATTGACGTTACTATTGCAATTGAAAAAAAAGTGTTTATAGGAATTTTGCACAGGTTTCTATGGTTTATAAAAAAAGTATAGAATTTACACACAGGGTGGGTCAAAAAGATGTTATATAAAAATACCCTTACAACTAAAATGCATTTTAACCATGTAATTAAACCATCTAGAGTATTACAAAATTGCTTAAATATAAAGATTTGCAAAATAATGAACGGTATTTAAAAAAAAAAATTATCCAGAGAGTACAATTTTTTAATTAAGTTTCTTATCACTATTTAACGGATTTTGATGCGTTTTTAAATAGATAGAGTAATTTAAGAGGAAGGTTTCATGTATATAATAATATTTAAAATCTTTACGGTATAGGAATGCTAGTAAATAATATAAGCGACCACAAAAGGATACTATAGTTAGTAATAAACATGGTTTGATCTCTTATTTTGTTCCTATACAAATTAAATTGATATTTATGTTCACTTAAATTAAACTGGTTGCACCCGCGATAATTTGATGTTGCATCCGCAATAAATTTAAAAATACATTATTCTTTGTTTATTTTTGTGTTGTTTATAAAGTTTTTATTTTATGTAGTTTGTTACTTCAGTACCTTAAAAAATATTATGGCATTACCTATTAAATGTATTACAATTAACAGAATTATGTGTTTTGTGTCTATCACCTGAAAAGGTTGGGCAAAATTTGTTGCACCCGCGATGGCACCTTCTATCTGGCTTTTAAAATATTACAACATAACCTTACTTTAAAAAAAAGTGGCGCTAGCAACCTTTGGCGTTAGCTACCTTTGGCGCTAGCTACCATTCGCTTTAGCAGCATCTGGGGCCAAGGGCTTCGCCGTTGAACCCCACTGCCTTTGCCCCGAGTCTGGTGCTTAGGGCTCCGCACGAACTCTAACCAAGAACACTGACCAAGGGGCCCACGATGACGTCCCAAGGCGTAAAACAATAATATCTTATTAAACCTAATCTTTTAGCAGATCATTTTGCCATTTTTATAATAAAATCAGAATCATGATAAAAGAAAAACAACAAACTACTAAAAGAAGTTAATTACAGACACCCTTAATTGTCCGAGCTCGTTGACGCAGCAACTTTAGCTCGACCGATCACCATTACAACAGAAGAACAAGACAGGTGCATGATGAGTCAGAACGGTCATCGAGCTGAACCAAACTACTTTTCTAAAGTGCATCAGGGTCACTATCGGCAGCATTACGTGTTAATTTGGGTTTACTCGAGTTGCTAAACGGCGATAAGATAATAATAAAATTTTGAATTTGAGATTGTTAAGTTGCTAGACATAGATGAATGAGTTGCTAGCAAAAGATTGTTGGGTTCCTAAACGGTAATAAACACAACACCCCATGCAATCAAAAATCTTGTTAAACAAATGCTTTATACGATTTTTTCTGTTTTGCTTTATTTTGTATTAAAATCCACTTATTTTAGTAAATAAGATTTTAATTATGTAACATTATTATTGTAATAGATGGTATTTATTTAGGTACACGCCAAAATAAAATTAAAAGTACTAAAAACCAAAAAATTTTAAACAAGTAAAAGATAATTAAAAATCGACGTTTCGGTGGCAAATCTGCTACCGTTGTCAAGACAAATGGAATAAAAACTTTGACATTAAAATGTCAAAGTTTTTCAGAATATCCGAATATCCTAGAAAAACAGAAAAATATTGAATTTTAAAACCTAAATAATAGTAAGTTTTTATTTTTATTATTTTTATTCCATTTGTTCTGACAACGGTGGCAGATTTGCCACCGAAACGTCGATTTTTAATTATCTTTTACTTGTTTAAAATTTTTTGGTTTTTTAGTACTTTTAATTTTATTTTGGCGTGTACCCAAATAAATACCATCTATTAAATGAATCCGCCAAACTACAGAACATATCTTCAATTATTATTGTAGTCTTAAGTTAAATCAAGGAAGTAATAAAAAAACTTGCATACTAGAATTAACCATTTGTAATTCCCTAAAACTGTTTTAATTACCTTGTCGCGGGCGCCGCGCCGCGCCGGACCTACCTGCTTTACGGCACGGTGTCAACATTTCTTTTAACATAATTTGCCCCTTCGATTACCCCACAAACACAATTTGTTGTCGAAAGTTCGCCCGCCGATTTTTACCTGACTGTAATAAGGTCACGTACTGGCGTGTTTTCCACGGAATTTTAAAAATTTAGATAATATTGTAAAAGTTAGAATTTGCCTATAAAATTTTATTACATTCAAGGTAAAATAGAAAAAAAAATAGCTTTTGAAACTTAATTTTTTTGTGGAGGGGTCCAACAAAAAACAAATTCTTCTTAGTTTTTATAAATAATCATTTGAAAATATTATCAACGACAGTGAGGTCAAGTCTGGGTTACGTCTAGGAACTCAACAATGCCCCCCCGTCTAGCAACTCAACAATGTCCGTCTGGCAATTCAACAATCCTAATCTGTTTTATCTTAATTCATCTAGCAACTTGGGTACACCGGTTAGTTTTAATCCCTGCTATTACAGGGATTATTATGTAATTATAACACCATATACCAAGTTTTTTTTTTATATTATCTTTCCCAAATTCTAATAATTTAAAACGCTTAGCCAAATTTTACAGCAAGTTCGTTAAAGTTGTACTGCGCCAATTTACCCGATTTCTTAAAATGATCTTCTTAATACTGAGCCCTCTCAATACTTTTTGATTGTCTTATTACTAATTTTTTCTATTTAAGTAAGTTATTTTGTTGTCAATTTTTTTTCCACGAGAAGGTAAATAAGGCAATTTTCATTTTCTACACGACCCATCGTTATTCTAGTATTATTTTAATGTAAATAAATACAACCAATCGTTTTTTATCTATATTTTTTTATAAAAAATAGTAATTGCAGGTCTTTAGATTAATGGGCTGCCTTGCTACAGCTCCACTCGAAACAGCGATTTTTTTAACCAAGTAATCTTTTTATGTTTTTAGGCATTAGTCAAACCATAAACTAAATGCTTAAAAGAATATTTTGTTGTCACAAAAACGTAACATTAAAATACATATTTATACATTTATGAAGGGCTTTTGTAATGACATACCCTTCACAACAGAAATCTAGATTTTCTCTTATTGTGTACTTTTTTCTACTACCTATTTATTTCATTACTAAAAGTGGACTTTCAGTGTTTTTCCCGTTGACTCTTGAGCATTTCATTTTGTCATAGGTACCCAGTACCGGATTAAGACCTCCTAATGCCCTAAGCAGTGCTTCCTAGCCATGAAATCTTTTGACGAACAAAGATGGCTTGTTGGCCAAAATTTAAAAATAAAACATTTTTTTGAGGAACGCAAAAAAAAAGGTTCTCACTTCACAAAACCTAAAACTTAATATATTTCCTTGCTCGAAAACCTTAAAAAATATTTCAATAAAAAAAGTAGGTCTTCACCTTGCTAAACAACTTTTCTTTCTTTTTCTACCCTTTGGTGCCCCCTTTATGGTGCCCCCAAAACGTGATGCCCTAAACAATTGCTTAATTTGCTAATAGGTTAATCAGGAGCTATAGGTACCAAAACAATTAAAGGAACTGTTATGACATTACTAGCAAGTATACAAAAATGATGTACACTACTCAAAAGAATTATCGCATATGCCTGATTAATTTTTAATCGCCTTGTATAATGTGCTGTTGAAAGGGAGTAGTCAAATTTGTGATTGTAAAATGTCAGAAATAGGTAAGGGTATAAATTATTCACAAATGAGATTTCTCCCTTTAACAGCACATTGTATAGGGCGATTAAAAATTATCAATTTTTTCAAAAAAATTATCACCCCGTAGGATGTATTGCTAACAGTAAATAACAACGGTTAATATAAAGTTATAGCTTTACATTTTCTTAATATTTTCTTTTTTAATTGTCTTCATAACTTAATTATTAAAAGAGATATGGCCATTTTAATGAAAGCATTTTTGTATTGAAGCTTATGGAAGAAATCGAGCATATGCGATAATTCTTTTGAGTAGTATATTTTTAAAATAATTTATGTAAGGCATGTAAATTAACGGTATAGTATGCATGCATGATAAAATACATACCTAAAAAAGATTATTTTCGATGTTTGTATATTATGTAGGGCAATAATAAAAAAATTAAATGTTTTAAAATTTTATTGCTGCATTTTTTTAAATGTTAAGTAAAAATTGGATTTTTTTTTGTTTCGTTAAGGGTTTGTATATAGAAGTTCTACGTAGAAATCGCGATAGATCTTTAAAGAAACATAATGCATTTGTAGTAGTTTAGTAAAAGATACATCTTTGTTCCTATCAGATGTTAAACCTTCAAATAACCATATGTTTAAAAAAAGCGAGGCACTAGAGTTTTACTTGTTGATGGAAAACGTCTAATTCTGTAAATTTCAAAAAAGAAAAGAATTTTTTTTTTTCATATTCAACTTGTCAAAACTTAGAGAAGTTACAGTATAGTGACGTATCAATAACATCATATTACTAAATAAATAATAGTTTAAAAAAACTAAAAACACACTTTTATATGCAACCGAACTAAAAATTAGAAAATAATTTTTCATTACAAAGAGTTTGTCACTTCAGAGTAAAAAGCGTGGGGTGCATTTTACTATTTTTTCATAACTTTTCCCTCATAGATATTTGCAAATAGAATAATTATAACATTTAATATATTAAGCACCCCACGCTTTTATTCTGAAGTGACAAACTCTTTGTAATGAAAAATTATTTTCTAATTTTTAGTTCGGTTGCATATAAAAGCGTGTTTTTTAGTTTTTTTAAACTATTATTTATTTTTCATTTTTTAGTTCGATATATCAATTAGTATTTTAAAAATAAATGCTCCAGTTTATTCACTAAAAAATCCTTCGCCATTTTTTCAAGAGACACAGAGGATCTGTAAAGGAATTTATTTATCCTGGCGGTCCTAATCAGGATAACGGGATACTGTTTTTAAATTATTGCATTGTCATCGGTCCTTGATACGTATGCAAAGTTTCAAAGAAATTGAATCGCTGGAAGTTGGTAAAAATTAGGCTCAAAGATTCCGTTACATAGATAGATAGATAGATAGATAGATAGTTACAACCCAAGCTAATAAAAGCGTGTTAAAAACGCTTTCATTTAAACAACTGCAATTTTAAAAATTAATATATGAGTATACCACTTAATAAGCAAAAAATATGCTATGTTGTTCTAAATTGTCTAGTTTGGTATTTTTTGCATATACAGGGTGTTTTCTAACAACGGCAACGGTACGAAAATTTAAGGTGTGATTCCTTATGTTATTTTATAAAAAAGTTTCTAAATCATATGTTTGGAGTGACTACAAAAAAGTACAAAAGTCTTAAGAGTTATAATATTAATTGTGTCATTATAAAAAAATATAAAAATGTCAAAAAAGTCAGTGGCGTACTTTTATTTCTCAATAATATAAGTTCCGGTGCCCACTGAAACGCCACTGAACCCAATAATAACAATCTGGTTAAAGCTAAATAAGCGCCTTATTACTTTAAATAACTGTACCATTTTTATCTAGATCGGCGTAAGCATATTAAAAATATTTAGAAAAAACTGATTTTTTCTTAAATTTTAACGCCCTGTATCTCAGTAAGGAAACAACTCCGGACATATGTTTATAGAAACTTTTTTTATAAAATAACAGAAGGAATCACACCTTGAAGTTTCGTACCGTTGTTAGAAAACACCTAGCCACCGCGGCTTCAAAAAGCTTGGATTTCTTTTCCGAGCCAAAAAGTATTTTTCCGCTTCTAATTTATACACTTTGTATGTGTCCCAAATTCGACCCTCTCTGGAATATTGTTCTCATGTCTGGGGAATGGCATCCCCCACAACTCTCAGCATTCTTTGATGCCATTCAAAGAAGGGCTGTTCGTCTTATTAATGATCCTTTACTTACTCAAAGACTTCCTTCTCTTGCTCATCGTCGAGCTGTGGGAGATCTATCGCTCTTCTATAGATACTTTTACGGCTTCTGCTCCGACGAATTGTCCAGTATAGTCCCTCCTCTTGCAGTTCCCAACAGAGAAACTCGTGGTGCCGCGCGAATGCATCCCCATACAGTTCAATTGGACAGGCCCCGAACTTCCCATTTCGTTCGTTCTTTTATCCCTAGAGTTTCTAGACTGTGGAACCTGCTGCCAGCGGAGGTCTTTCCTTCCCCCCCAAATCTTCAAGTTTTTAAGTCCCGTGTTAACAAACTTCCTCTTACCTCTGCTTAAGACACCCACGGTACGTTAGTATTTAGGCTTTTAGCCTTCGTGGATTGTCCAAAGATAAAAAAAAAAAAAACCCTGTATACATATTTGGCCCCAAAAGTCTTCCGTATGTCCGTCGGACAACCACGATAATTTTTAAAATCGAAATCGAATTGGCGAAGTGTGTATACTGTCGGTAAGTCGGTATTCTCGATAAGTAATTGCGACCAATCGTCATTTTTTATCATAAGTGCGGCCTCTGTCGACTAAGTTTCGTAAAAGAGAGTGGTTGGCTTTAATGTGCGTCCGTCAGACAAGCAGCAGAAATACGTAAGTAATTAATATCTTTAAATAAATTTCCGTGGTTAGGACCATATTTGATCTAGATTTTACTGTGAGCATTAAAAAAAACAAAAATAAACACATTCTATCAGACAGTTCAAAGTTTAAGAAGTTTAAAAATTGTCCGTCGGACAACCAATCTCCAGGAAAACCGGTTTCTTGGACAATTGAATGATTGTCCGTAGGACAATTTAATTGCCCTTGGGATATGGAAATATGGCTTAAAGATTAACAAGATAGTTAGCACTGTTCGTAGTGACCCTTCATTTTAATCATAGTGTTATCGTTAAGTTTTTAATGTGCTCTGCATATTGCAGAGTAAATTAAGCGAGTAATAAAAACCTAGCAGAATTGGGTCGTATTCGAATACTCAGTATTCAGAATACATTTTGCCGGTATTTGAATACAGTTGTGTGTTTGGTATTCGGTATTGGGCAGAATACAATTTTGGTCAGTATTCGGGATTCTGTATTCGAATACTAAAATTGTCATGATTTGAATAACAAAGGGAAGCAAAATAGGAAAAAAGGTAAGGACCTTTTTTTTGTCACAGGTCTTGTTTAGTAGTATTGAAATCTTTTTGTTTCCAGTATTCGAATACCGATTTCGGGTATTCATGTATTCGAATACTTTTTTTCTTCCAAGTATTTAAATATTCGGTATTCGAATACTTTCTTTTCCGGTATTCGTATTCAAATACCAATTTTCAGTACTCTGCCCAACTCTATTACCTAGTATTTAAAATAAATAAATATTACAAAAAAAAGTCCATAAAAATATGGAAATTTTAAAACCTGGACAAAAAATTAACCATGAACAAACTTGATTCATCTTTGGGTACCAAAATGTCCGAACAGAAGGCCCCCAAAAAAAGTTTATATTAACTTGTAGTAATCTTTCCATATATGTGAGATTTTCAACATTTTGTTGTTGACAGTCTGTTGATGCTTATTGCATGGAAAGAAAATTAAAAAACGGGCTTAAACTAAAATGAACTTAAACGGGTTATTTATAATGTTAAACACGAGAACATTCTTATTTCTCCCAAAATAACCAAAACATATGATTTCCTCTTAAATGTCAACCAATCAATTTTCTTTTTATAAATCTAATGCCGGAACCGTTGCCAAGAGTTTAAAATTCTTTTGTTAGAACGGTGCAATAATCTTTCCCATTTAATACCTGCGACCTACGCTTATAATAGTTAAATCTTATCCAAATAAACAATCAAATGCTTTTGGGATTTTCCCAAGAATTTCATATTTGCACTATTTAAGGATTTTATTTGGGGTATATTTAACTTTTTACAGAGTGTTCTATTAAAAACTTTTTTTATTCAAATTTGTTTACAATAATACCGCGTTTTCCAAAAGTATTTAAAAACCAATTTAGAATTTTGATTTAAAACGTTTAGCCTAATATACACTCCACAGAAAAATTATCGCATCATCTAGATTTGTGTTCATAGACTTCAATACAAAAATGCTTTAATTTAATTGGCCACATCTCTTTTAATAATTATTTTATCAAGACATACATCTTAAAGGTGAAGCTATAAAGATCTGGCCACACATAACCGCACCAAGGCTGTACCGAGCCGGATTCACAATCATAGGAAAAAGTAGGGCAGATGAATTTGGAAATATTGAAAAGCACTGTTCAAGCCCTTCAAAATCCTTGTTTAAATAAAACAGATTTTCCTACTTATCTCTGTTTTTTTATCCAAACTTTGAGTGCAGTATACGTAAAAATGTGTTAAGTACCTTATTTGTGAAGGTTTATTATAGTATAACAGACTCATATTACTGCACCCTGTAGGATGTATTGTTAACAGTCAAAACATACTACGTCATAGAGTGGATAATGGTTAATCATCCTCATATCATCTTCAACTTGGTCATCTAAATTTTCTTTCTCTTTCGTTAACTGAGTTAAGTCTATTACTTCGAAAGTTCTAGCACCAACATTGTTTCTTCTTCACATCAACGACCTTCTCTTGTCCACAACTAATTCCATACATAGTTTCGCCGACGATAGCACCCTTCACTCAAGTTTTCAGGTTCCTAAACCCATCACTGAACCTGATTCGGAAAACAAACGCAGAGCGATGCAAATATCTCTTTCGCAGGATCATAATACATCCAAAACACAATCATGTTCTTTGTCGCGAAAAGAGTCATCAAATACCCATCATCTACTTATGAAAGGATAGAGCAAAGACACCTTCAATCTTGTGGGCGTCACATTTGAAAGTAACCTTAACTGGCATAAACACATTATATCTATAGCCACGGCAGCTTCAAAAAGCTTCCCCCTTTGTTCGTTCTTTTATCCCTAGAGTTTCTAGATTGTGGAACTTTCTGCCCGCGGAGGTCTTTCCTTTCCCCCAAATCTTCAAGTATTTAAGTCTCGTGTCCACAAACTCCCTTTTACCTCGCTTAAGACACCTACGGTACGTTAGTATTTAGGCTTTTAGCCTTCGTGGTTTGTCCAAAGATAAAAAAAACCGATATCTTATTTTTCTCTTTCTTCTTCAGTAGTTCTATAATTCTTCATTGATCTTCATTTAGTAAATTTTAATTATGGGTAACATAAGATGGGTAGTTTTCCGGCCTTTTCCACGGCAAGTCTGTTCCTTCTTTCATTATCATCATCAATCAGCCTGTCTGTGTCCACTGTTGAACATAGGCCTTCCGTAGTCTAGTCCATTGCTGTCGATCTTGTGCTTCTTTGCCAATAAATAAATCGATAAGTGTACTAAAGGCTTTTTCAGTTGCAGCTGTTGACGATGGTAAATTTAAAATGTGTAGTCAATCTACCTATTTTAGAACTGGAGCAAACCAAGCAGGCCCAGAAATAGCCCGCGTTAATTTGGTTAGAGTATAGAGAGGGAAAAAACAATATTTTCAATGTTAGCGAGCTTACAGTAATATTACCAAAATTACTGGTAACATTACCTTTTACATCACTAAGTGCAACTTTAAAATTCATTATTCCTTTAGCAGGTACATAAGGTGCTATCGTGCCACTCTGTAACTATGTTTACTCAACAAATCCTCCATAAATAATAACAGGTCTACGCAACACATTACTCACAAGATAAACTTTTATCACTTTTGTTTGTTGACTAAAATAGTTTTAAATGCTGCTAACAAGAAATCCAAACATAGTCCATAGTATCTTTATTTTAAAAATAAATAAAAAAATCTTCCCTAGACTTTCACATTATTATATAATGGAGTGACAATAAGTACCTTTGTTGTTTGTTGGACTTTTTGGTGAACATTAATTAAACAATTTTGCTTGATAAAAGGAAATAATAATAAGGTAATTAATAAATTTGTTACTTGTTTGTTGATATGATTTTATAAACCGCTTATACAGGGTGTTACAAAATGTTGTTAGAAAAATTAAAGGGCAGATTCTACATCAGATAATATAAGGAAAAGTTTATAGGTACAGTGCCGCCAGAAATGTTGAACCATATGGAAAACTTTTTATGTTTAATTTCTCAAAAAAAAAATGGGAAACTTGTTTAGAATTTAAAGTTTTGTCATATCTTAAAAGCAGAGCCTCCAATTAAAAAATTAAAGAAAAACTTACTTTTCCAACTTACCCCGTATAGAGATTGGATCGAACTGAATTATTGTTTTTAAATTTCGAAAAAAGCTTTGTTATTCTTAAAGCATTTAGATACATTTGGATCAATTTAAAAACAAACGTAGGTATAGTAAGAACATTTTAAAAGCGCAAATTCGGTACCCTTTAAAAAAGTAAAAGAGTTTAAATAATAAGAGCTATTGTTGTGTTTCCGATGCAGTCTCGCGAAGTCTCGCTACTTTTGTCTAAATATTTTTTTACCTTTTTCTTTATTAATTTTTTGTACTTACAATTGCCTTCCTACTTTTTGCTACTTCTGAGTGTAAGGACAGATACAAGATCTTTTTATAATTTACAAGGTTTTCCATTTTAAAATTTAATATGTTTTGTCCTACACTGTATATCCTAAAAGATAAAAGCATTCTGATGAAAGATGTGGATTCTACAGAATCTACCCAAAATAATAATGTTAAGGGGGTGTAAATTTATAATAACATATATTACGTTTCTAGGTTTCCAAAAAGCATTTGTAATAATTTATAATATTTTTTCCAGTAAAAATCACCTCATTTTATGTTAGATTGGTAAGTTTCCAGAATTTTGACCAAAAATTAATTTCTATCCCATAGTGCGATGCATATCATAAAATAAATATAGCAAAGGCGGCCGCGATGACAAGCATGCCGATTTATTTGCTTTAAACTTTTTGTGATTTTTTTTTCTTATCAAAGAGCACCGAATTTACATTTTTAAACTGTTCCTTCTATAACTTTTTCCTTTTCTGTGGTTCAATAAGGTCTAAACTTAAAACACTCTTTAAATTAATGTGCCGCCATATTCCCAAATTAAGTTTAACTTCTAAACATTATAATAGAAAAGCAACAAAATAAATTTATATTTTTTAAAAGTAAAGCGGTTTTTTTTATAAGGCAAAAATGACGTGGAACATAAATCTAAAGCGGCTTTTTAGTTTTGGGCTTATTGAACACAAAAAGCAAAATTTACGTTTGCCTTTTAAATTGATATAAATGTACTTAATTGCTTTAAGAATAACAAAGCTTTGACATTTATCGAAATTTAAGGGCAAAAAGGAAAATTTACGGTAGTAAATTTAGTTCGATCTAATCTTTATACGGGGTAAGTCAAAAAGTAAGTTTTTCTCCAAATTTTTAAATGAAGGCTGTGCTTTTAAAATATGACACAGCTTTTAATTCTATACTCTATTTTTTGCAAGAGATAGCAATAAAAATGTCTCGGGACGGTTAGAAGGTTGTAAACCATAGGCGCACCAGTCTCTGTGCAAAGAACAGGTAGAAATACACCGAATTGCGTTAAATAAGGATTATAAATTTTATATATATTTTAGTATCTTTCCGTATGTGCAACTGAGTGGTTATAAATTGTTAGAGTATTGTTCAAAGTATTACAGTATTGTAAAAATGGCTTCTCCGCAGAAACGCGCATGTCTCGGCCATTTAACTGTAAACGAAAAGCAGATTGTTAAAAACGTATTCGATTATACAGGATGCGGCAGAATGGACTCCCACATTTGGGTAGCAAATAAAAAGTCTACTATAAAATATGAAGCTAAACTTTTATTATTTTCAAAAGAGCACACTTTAAGGTTTTTTAACTATGTTTTTAAAATTATATCGTGTAAGTGACGGCCGTTAGCAGCGACACACATGCGAAGGCGTTCCTAGAAGGTCCGCATCACTTTTATCACCATGTCTTGAGGAATAGCAGCAGTTTAATCTCGGATCGCTATCTTGATTTAGGAAAGTCAAGAACCAGTTGCCCTTAAGTTAGCAACCCATTTAAAAATTGTTTTCCGGTCTGGAACAGAGGCATTCGGAGGCAGGAAGCGCGTACAAAATGCTCTTTAAGCTGGCTTAAAAAAGACATTCAATCCTGGTTGATGCAGCAAAATATTGAACATCCTACAGATAGTGTTAAACTAGAGTTGTTGCAGCTAGTAAAAAGTGAAGTCGCCACAAATAAAGCTAAGTACACACGTTTTGTAATTGATGAAATAGCTAAGAAACAAAATATAACTGTATATCGGCTGCCACCTTATCACTGCGAACTAAACCCCATAGAACTTAAATGGGCACAAGTGAAAGGTGAAGTAGCCAGAAATAATACTACGTTTAAACTAGTAGATATAAAAAAACTATTTCAAATTGCCATATCTAATGCTTCCCAGAAAACTGGAAAAATGTGTCGAACATGTATTAGAAGTAGAAAATAAAATGTGGTCTTTGGATATAATAGTAGATACAACTGTTGAACCTCTAATTATACAAGTAAACTCATGACTCAAGTAGTGATAGTATGTCAGATATGGAAGAATGTGAATAACTAGATGTGGATTATGTAGCATATTTAATTAGGTATATATTATATTTTAAATAATTATTTTTTGACTATGCATTTTTAATGTGTATTATTTTCTTAATAAAATGGTTATTATTAACTATAATTATACCAACTGTACAATATTGATATACTATAAATTTTAAAATAAATTTTTTACACATATAAAAGAAACAAGATATTCATTTTACCTAAACCGTTTAAAAAGGTAAGTTCCCAAAAATAAACTCAAGCGCACCGCCACTGTCAAGGTTTTTATCACATTATTCCCACGTAAATACGGGTAAACATCTGTTATTCCTTTGTATTTGACCCAAGAGGTTGACGAATATTAGAGCGGAGTCTGCCAGCCTAAAATTATGATGCCTTATCAGTACATTACAGGTAGAATTGAAGAAAAATATTTATACTCGGACTAACACAGAAAGCGAATTGCCATAAAATTAAATGATTTATTACTATCGCTTGCAACGAAACAGGGTATAAACAAATTTTCCAAATAATATTTTTTTCTAGTTCAAAAATAAGGGTAGTTTTCTCTTGAACCATATTAGTTAATAATTTAATTCGTTAAAGCACCTACCTCGTATACGCTATGGTTTATTTAAATTTTAATCGGTGTTTTGAGTTTCGCTGTATGCATTGATTTTTTGAGAAATCAAAAATAAAAAAGTTTTCAATATGGTTCAACATTTCTGGCGGTCACTGTATAAGCATGGGTCAGCAAATTTCTCGTTTTTCAGATACATGGTGTTAATTTTTCAGAAAATTGTTAGACTGGATACAAACCTTATTTAAATACTAGCTTTGGCCCGCGGCTTTGCACGCGTTAAATTTGAAGTAAAACGGCTTCTTTTATTATTATTATAGTTTTCCTTTTAAGCTTAACAATATACGAATAAAAATTAAGAGATACAAAAACTGTATTGTAATTTGCTACCACAGTCAGTGGCGTAGTTATTTTGTTAGAAATATTCGTTCAGGTATCGCTCGCGACGCCACTGGTTTTATTAAATGTAATTAAGGTATATAGTAATATATAGAGTAAGTAAGAACGAGAAACTTGCGAATCCATGTTTATATGAGCGAACCCATAGCGAACCCATGTTTATGTGTAGTGTTTAATAGTAGAATCGGCCCTCAAAGTTTTTTGACAACATTCTTGTAACACTCTGTATTTAAAATTTAACAAAGGGTTTATTAAAATATTATCTGTTATAATTCACAATAGCTTTTTAATGAAAAATGCAATAAATAATTTTAATTATTCGGCGGGGATAATTTCTAGTTTTGATTAAATACACAATTACCATTTGATTAAATGCAAAAAATGGTGGATACATTATATTCAATTGATTTTAATAATTGCTACACAGGGTGATCAAACTTAAGTCGGCACTATTGCTAACCTCTTTATTATTGAAGATACGAAGTACAGTTTCCGCTAATTAACGTGCTGCCAACAGAAAAACAATTAAACATTAGGTTTTCGATTTATTGCAAAAATGCATTTCTTTTAAATAGTACACCCTGTTTATTATATCCCTATTCGAAAGATCTATCAAAGAGCTATAAAAAAGGAGTGGCGGCTGGTGATGGCCATTCTTTCGAATGTTACTTTTTTCTTCAAATAGAAATGGGAATTATGTAGAACCTCGTTTTAAAGGCTCTTTAATTCTCTACTCAACACCGCTATGTTTATGAAAATTGGCCCAGCCGTTCCGCAGTTAGAACCGTTTGAAGTGGCTTAAATACGGTACAAACAGTGCGATTTTAGTGAAAAAGGACCTTTAAAACGACGTGCTGGTGCTACATGACCTCCATTTCAATTTGCAAAAAGTTATTTTAATGCCAAAAAGTAGCTTAAGTTAAAAATGATCTCGTGTATGTATGATGGGATACATACAGTGGTGCAACTAATTGGAAACGCGACTTAAAAAATAATTTAATAATTTTTATATAGAAATTTCTAATTTTATTTCAATGATACTTTCATTGTACTTTACCGTTTTTATTTTTATAAATAATCAAACGTCTACAAACATTGAAATAAAATTTGAAATTTCTCGTATACATTTCTGTATAAAAATTATTAAATTGTTTTTAAGTATCGTTTCCAATTAGTTTGCCGCCACTGTATATACAGTTTTTAATAGTTTGGAAATATGGCCATCCTCAGAAGTTTGCTGGTAAACTGACATTTATTAAATAAAACACCCTGTAGATTGCATCACCATTAAATGGATATTTTAAAGAGCTTTAAAAAATACCACACTTGATATGTCTATCTCTTATAATTTTGAACGTATGGCCATCAAACGATATTTTTCTGAACTTTCTCGTATTTTCTAAACATTTTTAGATAGCCAATAGACGTATTTTAGCTCTAAGAAATTGCAAATCGTAATATAAAAACAATATTAAAAAAAACCTCGTAAATACAAAGACATACTTGGTGCGTTTTTAAATGGAGCACCCTAATGTTGGTAAATTCTTTAATAAAAACACACTCAAACAATTAGATTTTCGATTTATGTTATTTAATTAAATGAGTAAATAACCTACGAAGACTAATAACGTTACTGTTTAAGCATAAATAACTTAAAAACAGTTTAAAATATACATATAGAACCCTGATTAAAAAGACTTAAAATTAACCATAGAACCCTAAAATGTGATAAAAATAGAAAGTTCCACAACTTTCAAACTGTAAAAACAGCTTACGCCTTTTGTTTTTCTTGCAATTGTGTTTTTATGATGATTTTTAAATTCTCCGGGCTGAAATACATCTATTGGCTATCTTAAATTTCTTAAAATATACGGGGAGAGTTAAAAAATATGCCGTTTTTCCTCTTATACGGAAAGGCCTGTACACATTGGAACTAGGCTTTTTAATTTATCCCCTAGTTAAAACAAACTCGTACTGGTAAAATTAAAGATATCTAAATACATTGGTTTATAAAAAGAAAAAAACAATATTTTTATTTATAAAATCGGTTAATTTTCTACCAAAAGTTAATGGTTTTTAGATAATTAATACAGTCCCAAGTATATTTACTTGACTTTTGTATTATGTTTCTTCAGTAACCGCGGTGTTAATTCTCTGGAGATTACCGTGCGTCATGATTCCCAAAATAAACTTGGCAACGTTCAGAGGCCTTAAGAGCGTTTAAACGGTATTCTGTGTTTTGTGATATTTTATGAAAACTAACTAGATATTTACAATTAACTGTTAAAAGAAATAAAATAACATTTTGAAAAAACTATACTTCCTTAAAAAAACACCCTGAGCATATTTTTCGCCAATAAAGCACAATCTTAGTCAATTTAGCTCTTAAAATTATGAGTTATACTTAAAATAACGAATAAAAAAACATACACTTAAAAATTTGCCTTCCTTTTTAAAATAATTGAATATTGTTAAAAACACAAAATAAATATTTTTAGATTTGAAAATGATCTGATATGTACTCGAGATTCGAGTATACACAATTTATATGATATAAAAGCTTGTCGCGACATTTACCTGAGTAGATAATTAGATACATTAAAGAACTTGATACGATTGTTTTAATTTTCTTTTAATTTTTAAACCAAGTAAATACGAGTACTTAAATCTTGGAGCATGTATTTAAATGATATAAATTGTGTATTTGTGTGTCATGGTTAGTTCTGGTTTGTTAAATCTTTTTTTTAATACAACAAATAACAAAAAAAAAAAAAAAGATTTAACTTACCAAAACAACCATGACCCCTAAATGTCAATTAATCAAATTACACGTCCCTGTGCTTTTTACTGTACTCTTTTATTTCGGTAAAAAAAGTAAATTTAACCCCAAGGTTGTCGATTCTTAAATGCACCCCTGATGTTTGAGCATATACCAGTCTAGAGGCAGCTTTGCCGCACAAACAACCTACGGCAGAGAGAAAACAAAGGTCTAGTACCTTTTTCTCTCGCGATCCTGACTTGTTTTGGGACCACCGCGAAAGTGCACTGTTTCAAATAAAAAAGAATGAATTTCTAAAATCGGTTCACAATTGACGGACTAAACGCATAACATGCACACACAAAAAAACATAAAGGCGAATTGATCATCCTTCTTTTTGAAGTCGGTTAAAAAATAAGCGTAAAGTAACATTTTGCTTTGATTACTTTTATTTTCGACAAAAACTGCATATTCAACTCTTTTCCCCCTAGCTCTGTATTAGAATTGACACCCTGTATTTGTCTTCTTCTAAACTACGTAAAGCTGGACCACAATTATTCATTTCCCACAATTTTAATGTGTCTATGAAATAAAAAAAAAGCCTATATAGCCAGCCAAACGTAGTCATGTCAAATTAAAACGTTAGTCAGGCAAAAAGGTTCAATTTGCATAACAACCAGGTTCTGCGACGCCATCGAAGAAAATCGGGCGCGGCAATAACGGGACATGGTCTGCTCATCTTTTATTATGAGTTTATATACGGATTAGTTTTGTAGTAAACACAACTGTTTTTACTAATTTTTATTATTTTTTAACTATTCCGTGCGATTAGCCTTCTGCCATGATAAATTCGATTAAGCCCCCTCCCTATTGGATTCTTTTTGAACCCTTTTGAGGCACTATGACATTTGTTTGTCATATTTATGGGATGGACGCAACATACCAGGTGGTTCCCCTATAACTTCTTTACCTTTTTAAGCCGTGTCCTCACTTAGTTGTTACAAAACTTGTTGCTGATACATATTTCTATAATTGTTGCGGTAACAAATAACTTGTTAAAAAATAAATAACTTTTTACTTTTTTATAAAATTTTAGAAACATGTTAGATAACATTGTTGATAACAGTTTTGACGAGGAACATGATACAAAAATTTGTTGCTGATACATATTTCTGTAACTTGATGCCAAAACGTTAATATGGTTTGTTGCTTTTTATAAAATTTTACAAACATGTTAAGCCAGTATTCTCACTTAGTAACATGTTACTGATACATGTTGAAAAACAAATAACTTGTTGCTTAAAAAAATAATAATAACATGTTAGATAACAGTGTTAACTAGCATGTAAGGACGCGGAAAGCCGTGTCCTCACTTAGTAACATGTTACAAAACTTGTTGCTAATACATGTTAAAAAAGCAAATAACAAGCTGCTTAAAAAAATAATAATAACATGTTAGATAGCATTGTTGATAATAGTGTTGGGTAGCAAGTGAGGACAGTAACATGTTACAAAAACTTGTTGCTTTAATAAAAATGAATAACATGTTAGATAACAGTGTTAACTAGCATGTAAGGACGCGGAAAGCCGTGTCCTCACTTTGTAACATGTTACAAAAACTTGTTGCTAATACATGTTAAAAAAGCAAATAACAAGCTGCTTAAAAAAATAAAATAATAATAACACGTTAGATAGCATTGTTGATAATAGTGTTGGGTAGCAAGTGAGGACAGTAACATGTTACAAAAACTTGTTGCTTTAAAAAAAATGAATAACATGTTAGATAACAGAGTTAACTAGCATGTGAGGACGCGGAAAGCCGTGTCATCACTTAGTAACATGTTATAAAAACTTGTTGCTGATACATGCTGAAGAAACAAATAACTTGTTGCTTAAAAAAATATATATCATGTTAGATAACATTGTTGATAACAGTGTTGAGTAGCAAGTGAGGACGCGGAAAGCCGTGAAAACAAAACTTGTTGCTGATAAATGTTAAAAAACAAATTACTTGTTGCTTAAAAAAAATAACATGTTACAAAAACTTGTTGCTGAGACATGTTGAAAAAACAAATATCTTGTTACTTCTTTATAAAATTTTAAAAACATGTTAGATAACATTGTTGATAAGAGTGTTGAGTAGCAAGTGAGGACATGGCTTTAGATAACATTGTTGATAACTTACAGTGTTGAGTAGCAAGTGAGGACGCGGCTAAAGATAAAAAATTAAATTTGGGATATTGTTATTTGATATAATTATGGATTGGTTGATGTATTACCTCGTTTTTATAACTCCCGGTTTAACCGGAAATGACTGCTACATTAAAAAATTTACGACTTCTTAGGTCGGAGTCAAAGTGTGCAAAATCCTATTTACGGTCATAACTCTTTTTTTATTGGAACGAGGGTGGCTTGTTAGTATATCTCAAAAGAGCATTTTATTCCGAATAATTTGGTACCACATAGGTGGTTTTTCGGGAAAGGTTGTTACCTAAAAACCATGTAATAAAAGTGATTCTAAGCCAACCATTACACTTAATGATAATATAATTTATGTATGTGTTCTGTGTTGAGCCAGGGATATATCTAAGAACCGTTGCCATTCGTTCACATCACTAATCTCGATGGATTGCCAATGTTATAACCTGCGCGAAACAAAAGTTACATTTTATGGGCGAAAAACCGGTTTGTGCGCAAGTCAGTTAAGGATAAACGCACCTGGCGCCAAACAAACTATCCGCATTATCGAAAAGAATTTGTCGACGCGCGCGTCCTGGTTTTCTGTTCGAAGTACGGTAGCTAATGAGCGTCACGGTCAGATCGCGGACGGAGGGTACGAGGTGCCGGTGTTTGTATTTTGCCACGGCTTTTAAGTGCGCATGTTCGTCCACCCATTCATTTGTTTACTGCGCGAGGTCGTAAAAATCCGAAAATGCTTCTTGCCACTGCGGATCTAAATGTAGGTTATCTATGGTTCACATTCGTTTGTCATGTGTGGACGGTCATTTGTGTTCATTTACCCGTTGAAAATTACCACAAATGACAAACAAATAACAACGTTTCTCAGATTTATTTCCCGGCTTTATACACGTCGTGCCACTTTTAAACTTCCATGGACAATTTTTGCCAATGCGTCGAAAGGAGACGGTCCAAAGAAACTCCAAAGCGAAACCGATATGTCCAGTAGCGTAGCTAGGCATAGGCGGTCGCCTACGGCCTTGCGGTGATAAGCCTAGCAGTTAAAAAAATTAATATGAGGCCAAGGCAAACCTAAAAGGTAACCCCAAAGTCGTAATACACTATCATCTCACAATTTTCTGCAAGATAAACAATGATAAGAGTGATAGAAATGATGTAGGTACTGTAAATAATTTTTTAGGTGAATTATTTTTTCTTGTTTGTCACTGTCTTGGGTGTCGGACTGGGCGAACGCTACTCTTTTTTGCATATACTTTTTAATTAACTATAAATAACTCGCCCAGTCCCATACCCGAAAAATGTCAATTTTGAGCCTTATGGTTTCGTGGCCGTAATCCTTACCATTTTTGGCACAATGTTTAAAAATTGCATGTAAAACATTGTAGTAAACATGTCCGACAAAAAAGAAAGATGCGTTCGCCCAGTCCGACCCCACATGTTAAAATTGACAGGCGAGATTAAACCCCCTACCATAAATAGCGGTATTACTATTCGTGGTAGACTTGTCAAAAGAACCCCCCCTAAATAGGTTTTTAAAGGTTTATTATCTATAGGGTCCATTTCATTGCTGACCCAGGCACTTACCGTGTGTAACATGATTACCTTTCTCTAAATTTCCAGGACTATCGTAACACGTTTCAGACATTAAACAGGCATACAACACACACAACAAAACCGCGAGTTGTTGATAGTTTCGAGCTATTTCTGAGGTCATTTATCAATGCGCCGAACGTACTTGAACCGAAAATTTCCGTACTTCTGTGCTTTTTGCGTGAATTATTTGCCTTGAAGCAACGCGGATTATTTAGCAAAATTAAGTGAGAGAATAGAGTCAGGTAAAACAACACAAAAATCACAAGTTTAATCCTCTCCGTAAGACCGATAGGCTTTTTGGTAGTTAAGGGTTTTTAAGAGGATTTTTTTGTTTTTTCGATTTGTTAATTTACAAGAGTAAAATAGTTTATTGCTCATACAGATCTATACCCCAGCACCAGGACAGAGATCGGTCCTATCTTGGAAAGTATACCAAACCAAAACCTTTAAAAATATAAATCCGTCACAACCATCCATATCACAGGTCACAATTTAGTTAAAAATATGATGGGACTTTGTTGCTCTTAAAAATGTAATAAAGCCGTAATTTTTGCATCAATTCAGATTTTAAACTTTAAATTCGGAATTTAATCTCTGAATTTAGACCTTAATTTCTGAGTTCAGAATTTAAGATCCAAATTTAGACTTGGATTTCTAAATTAAGACTTTAATCTCTGAATTAGGAATTTTAAACTCTGATTTTACACATTCTAGACTTTAAACTCTGAACTCCAACCTGGGTTTCTTAGTTCAGACTTTCATCTCGAAATTCAGATTTGAAACTCTAAATTCAGACTTTAATCTCTTAATTCTGATGACTTTAATCAATCTTTGAATTTAGAATATAACACTCTGAATTAAGAATTTAATCTCTGAATTAAGAGTGGATTTTTAAATTTACACTTTAAAATCTAAAATCTTATTTTAGTCTTAAAATTTAGACTGCAAATTTGTAACTTAACAGATTCTTTAATATCTAAATTTGGACATAAAATTTAGACTTTCTGTTTAGTTTTACATTGTTAGTAAAGTCGAAATTCAAAAATAAAAGTCTGAGAGTTTAAAGGTTTGAATTAAAGGGTTAAAGTATAGAGAGTAGTAAAAGTGGTATTTTAAAATTAACGTACAAGAAACAGCTAGTTCATGTGTCTCTTTTTTAAAAATCAATTTTCTCAAAAGTAAATGGAAAATATATTAGTTATTTATAAAATAAGTGCATTAGGTCGTAGAGATCGGCCGATACCGATATAAATATCGGTATATCGGGCAAATTTTGCCGATAATCGGTATCAGCAAAATCTTTCCGATATATATCGGTGTATTTAAGATTAACTATTTTATTTATTTGCAAGAAAATTAAGATGAATTTTGAAATCCTGAATAAATTCTCCACAAAAATTGATGATTTTTGAAAAAGTAATGTTAAGTATGCCTTTTACATTTCAATATGCCTACAAAAGTTTCTCCACAGTTTCGATTCAATATATCAAACCGTTTCTTTTTTGTTTTATTCAATCTAAATTTTGAAAAAGAATTTAAGGATAACGATATCTACTTTAAATGATCACAATCTTGAAACAAAATTTAAATAAAAGTTATTTTTTTTATTAAATTTAAAAGTCCCAAATTTTTCATTTTTTTTTCCTAAATTTAAATACCTTTATTAATAAAAATGAATAAAAACTTTTAAAACTTTTTGTTGCATTATGTAAAGGCGGCAATGCCAGTATTTAACTCAAAATGCTTTGGTGTTGCCTATTCTGACAAGTTTTATCTGTATTCATGAATTTAATTCGCACCTTTCATATTATAGGGGCACAATTAAAAAATTTTGTGAAATTGATATTAAATATCGGGTCGCGTTACTCGGAAATAAGATAGAGACACAATTATGTTTGTTGCGCCCCATGAGTGGCTCTGTCTCTTTTCTGTCAAAGGGCATCATGCAAAGTAATTGTTTTTGTGCCTATATATCACAAAAACTCAATTTCACAAAATTTTTAATTGTGCCCTATAATATAGAAAGGTGCGAATTATTGAATAGCTTTTAAAAATGTGCCGATACCGATATTATATCGGTATCGGCCAAAAATCGTATCGGCCGATCACTATTAGGTAAGTACGAAAAAAATAAAAAAGAAATTATTAAGAAAATGCCTCTTAATGCATAGTGGCATACGACAGTTCTTATAACAAAAAAATGAGCATTTTATTTTAAATACCCCATGTAGAAACAATATTATTTCATAATTTTAGGCAGATTTATTTTTTAAACAACAACCTGTTTATTTTAATATTTTTATTATACTATTTTAATTATAATAAAAAAATAAGATACCATCCGTCGGCGGAAAGGCACACCATAACAATGAAAAAAGCAATTTCGTCGCTTTATTTTCGATTATTTTTTATTGAGTTTATCCGCAAACTCTCAAATTTTAAATTTAGTGACATATGAACTAATAAAATTTTTTTTAGTACAGGCATTAAAAAATCAAAGTGTGAAAAAAAAGCGTTAAATTGTTTAATAAAATGTTACTCTTTTAACACTTCATGCAGTGTACTAAGATAAACATTTTTCCGAGAAAAATCAGTGGCGTATCATATTTTCTTATGTGACACGCAAAATGCTCTAACAGCCTCTGGAAAAAAATGTTGTGTATTAAAGTGCGTCTTAATGTATAAAGGCAGTAAACCATTTTTTTAATAATGTAGAGTGGTACCACAGTTATTATGGGTAATAAAAAACCTTTTTTTTTAACGTTACAACCCTGTATCTTAAAAAGCAAGACATATTGTTCTTCTGAAAATCATCTAAGAATTCACAATCTTACATATTAGCATTTTATTCAAAAACACCTCGTATAAAAACAATATTACTTCATAATATTAGGTAAATTTATTTAACAACCTATTTATTTTAATATTTTTTACGACACCATAATTTTCTACAGTTTTTTATAATAAAAAAATAAGATACCATCCGTCGTCGGCGGCAGGGCAACGGCAATAACAATGAAAAAAAGCAATTTCGTCGGTTTCTGGAAATTTATGTTGATGGCATTCCGGCGTGCATATTCAAATATCGCGGCAAATCGTAAAACGCGATGAATTCCGCGGACTCGATTAGGAACGATCAGCTTATCCGCGAGAATCGCTTTTTCACGGTCATCGGGCCCTTTGTGTTTTGCCGACGATGAATCGGCTGTGAGCTGCCCCATGAGAGCATGAAAAGTAAGCTTTTTTACTACTTCTGATTCAGATTATTTGAATTTTTGACGGCCCTGGCTACGATACTGGTAATATCTCCAAAATTTATTAATAGAATGGTGCTGCCAGAAAACAAGTAAGATTTTATTTAAAAAGGGCATGTTCCGTTAAAAATAAGTTAAGAAAACGACATAAACGTTTGAGATCGATATTTCTAAAACTAAAATTTTAAAAGTGTTAAACAGGCTCATAGTCAAAATTTTTTAATGAATAGTTAAATACGTCACTAACCCAGAAAAATAAAAAATTTTAACAAAACCAAAAAGATAATTGTAGTGTCACTATAGACACCCAGAACAATGCTAAATTTTGGTCATCAGCTTGGACGCTCGCTTCGTGGAATTTATGAAGCGGGTATCCATCGAGTACACACGTAAACAATACGTATAATTTGCCGCTTCATAAATTCAGCCAAGCCAGCGTCCAAACTGATGACCAAAAATTTAGCCTTGTTCTGGGAGTCTATAGTGAAACTATAATTGTCTTTGAGCAATAAAACTTTCGTAATTAATAAAATTTTTAAAAATAGACCAACATTTTATTTCAGTACCTTTACTTTAAAATATTTACTTAGTTTACCTATACGATTTTATTGGCTACAAATATCCCTGCGCCCCATTTACCTGTTCAATAAAACTTTAAGTGAAGGCCTTGCGCCCCGTTTACCACCGCCGGACGCCAAGTAGGCAAAGTATTATAATGTAAACAAACCCTCTTGTGATCAATGATTTATTGAGCTATAAATAATACACCTGACGAGTTTATAATTCCAACGGCCTATTATGGCAGGACAAAGACGAAATAAGGTAGATGTTTTCTAAGTACGTGATACGTGTCTTAATTAAAAATTAAAAAATATGAAACTCAGGCTCTCGTCAGAGGCTATTTGCTTTCAAAAGTTTTGTTTACTTTATTATTTTTTGTGTACTTTGCGGCATTGCTTTCAAAATTGATTATAAGTGGTTTAGACTATTTTTTTTAATTTTTAAAATTGATTAAAATGTATTCCACAATTTTCAAGTTCAATCAACTTCACAATGTTGCCAGTGCTTATGTAAAAAGAGCCACGTTAAATAAATATGCCAACAAAGGTACATCCAATAGAAAATGGATGTCGTAGCTTGTATCTTTTGTGACGTAAGAATTCTCAACTACGTCATCGGACTAATTTTGCGGACATTTCCACTAAAATGTAAATTTGGCATTATTACAAAAAATCTTTCGGGAAAATTTAAAGAAAAGGAATAAAATTCAATCTATCGACACCGAAAATTTGTTACCTTAGGTGTACATGGCTACGGGGCCTATTACTACCCTTTGTGAACCTACCGGGTGGTACGTCGCCGAGCGGAACATTGGAAATTCCATGTAAATTTTAAGCGGGTTAATTATTGGCTCCCCTGTACATTTTACACAAAGAATGTAAGATAACTCTTTTAAAGAGACCAATATGACAAACTTTTTGTGCCGAGTTTCAAAAAATTTTAATAAGCGAATTTCGAATTATTCAATTAAATGTAATTGCAAAATTATCAAATTTGCGGTTCAAGTAAAACCAAACAGACACCTGTAAAATGAATGTTGTCACTCACATGAGGAAAAGTATCAATAAATCAGTGACAGTCAGTATTTAACAGAAAATTATGTATTATGCAATCCACAAAAAGTATCCATAATTAAGTGATGAAAGGAAAAGTTCCCGTAACTCTTCTTTTTCTCCCTAACTCAACAGGATACGAAAAAATTAGGAAACATAAAAGCTGTATTTCTTTTTTGGCCTAATCCAAAAAAGCACAAACATTTTACACACCTTTACACATGTTGTACCGTTTTTTCTTAGAAATATTCCTTCATTTGCGGCTCGAGACACCACTGGACTTAATAAATGTAATTAAGGAAGAAATAAATTACCCCCTCCCCCAAATTTCATATTTATCACTGCCAAATAACACAAAACAAAATTTGGTAAAGGATATTTAAGATATTAAGTTAAGTTTAACAACCTGTATTTTGAGAACAAGCTATTTGCGGACCCATGTTTATATGAACTTTTTTTATATTTTCGATAATAGAATTTGCCTTAAAATTATTTAACAACATTTGTATATTTTCTTTAATAAAAAAACCGAAACAGAGTAGCTTGTTTTTATTTTAAGTTTTGCATCTTCTAGATGCTGTGCAAAGAGCCCCGAAAACAAAAAAAAATAAAAACGTCCAAAAAGAAATAAGTAAATGCCTTTGAGAGAATGTCAGACGAAGAAAATTTCCGAGTATGCGGCCGGTTGCATTCTTTCTTATAAATTTATATGGACGGGATTGCAACACTGCATTCATGTGTGCAGTTGATAAAAAGGGGGTGGCGCGCTAAATTTAACAGGCCGGTTACCTGTAAAAGGTGGGGACATGTAGTTAAAAGAAGTGGCAAGCGAATCATAATTGTAATGATGCAATTAGTGTAATAGTATAGTGAGAACATTTTGAAAGCGCAAATTCGGTACCCTTTGAAAATAATTCAAAAAAACATAAAAAAGGCCGCCTGCAATCGGACTATTTTATACAAAGGAGCCGCTATCCTTTACAACGACGCGCCGATACACTATGGGATAGAAATCCATTATTTTGACCAAAAAGCAACTTTGAAATTTTAATGGCTCATGCTGTGTATTTTAAAGGAGATGCTCTAAGCTACATGTACAAAAAATTATAAAAGGATATGACGACTTCCATTGGGGTAATAAGAAACTTAAAGATGTATTTTAAGTTAACATAAATATACAATATTTAATCTACTAAGTTTGTTATTAGCCCTGTTTACTAAAAAAAGTAAAAGAGTTTAAATAATAAGAGTTATTGTTGGTTTCCGATGCAGTCTCGCTACTTTTGTCAAAGATTTTTTTTACCTTTTTCTTTATGGGTTTTTGTTGCCTTGCTACTTTTTGCTACTTCTGAGTGTAAGGACAGATACAAGATTTTTTTATAATTTACAAGGTTTTCCATTTTTAAAATTAATATGTGGGGGTTCTACAGAGTCTACCCAACAGAACAGTGTTTTTATTTATTTTATACGTTAAAAAATAAAGAAAGTTGGGAAGATGTAACTCTATTACGCTTCTAAGAATAATTTAAAATTATTTTTCAGATTTGGAAGGTCATATTTCCGAAACTAATTGAGATAGACACATCACATGTAGTATTTTTTAAGGCTTTTTAAAATATTTTTTTGGTGGTGATACAATATTCAGTATATTCCATTTAAAAAATCATACCTATTGTCGTACCATGTATATCATAAAACTTAATAATCATCGGATTACTGATTAGAATACTACTGAATTAACCAAACAAAAGGTAAAATTAGTTTATTTGGACGATAAAAAAATAATGTTAAGGGGGTGTAAACTTATAATAAGTTTTAGGTTTTAAAAACATTTTTTGTAATAATGCATAATATTTTTTCAATATTTTTCCAGTAAAAAGCATCTCATTTTAAATTAGATTGGTAAGTTTCAGAATTTTGACCAAAAAATTAATTTCTATCCCATAGTGCGATGACCAGCTGCATCAACTCGGCATATCATAAAGAAATATAGCAAAGGTGGCCGCGAAGACAAGCATGCCGATTTATTTGCTTTAAACTTTTTGTTATTTTTTTCTTATCAAAGAGCACCAAATTTACATTTTTAAACTGTTCTTTCTATACACAAAAGATTTGGCGGTGTCCATTTGACAGGTAGAATAAAACACTTAGGTTAAGGAAATGATATTGAAGTTTCGGTAATCAGTCAATATTAGTGATGTTATCAAGATGGGACGAGAAAAGCAATCCTCCTGATTTTGTCTCGATTCTCGAGGACTCGAGACTGGCTTTTCTTATCTTGGCGAGAATACACTTCTACAAATTAATTTTTTAGAAACATGGAAGTTATATTTCCTTTAAAAACTTATAAATCTATTGCTATGCGAAACTTCCCTCAATACAGAATCAAGCATATTCACTCGGCCTTATGGGTTTCTAGGACAATGCAAAATGAATTAAAACGACAAAAATGAAATTCCAATGCGCCTTTTAAAAAATTAAAAACAGAAACGTTTAGTGTGTCTGGTTTAGTATAAAAACGGCCAAGGCCGACCAATTGTATTGTTTTGCCGTTGGTCGCAGTGTAGCGGAGGGCATTTATGAAAACCCGCCAACACCGCTCGGTAAAAAATAGGACTGCAAAACAAGTAGAATAGACAAAGAAGAGTCAATCGGCATATAAACATTTTTTTTCTTTTTAAATTTATTTGTGTTTGTGTCGTTGTGCTGCTCTCGTATGTCCTAAAAAGTTTTGGCACCCAATATCTATCAGTTTTTTTTTTTTTAATGAAGAAATTTATTTAAAACACTAGCTGCGCTTTGAGAGTATTTGGGGCACCTACGTCTCTTTCGATATTTAAGACCATTCCTCTCAATTCCAACGATATGGTACCTTAGAAGATCTGTATTGCCTAGCCAGTCTCTCGTCGACATTCCAATCTGGTTTTTTGCTCTTCTCAATTAATCTTCTTCTGACCTCTGTGCGGTAAATGCACGTGGTCTTCAACTTTTGGGAGATTCTCCAGACATGAGATTCCTCCTGCTCGCACTCCGTCATTGTTCTATAAATGGTTCTGCGTGAAATGTTTTCATTCTGGAATATTCTGCAGATTTCAGCTTTGGGTATCCGCCCAACTAACTTGTAGATACTTTTTCTTATTTCTAATTTATACGACATCTTAAAGCGAAAACTTCAAAATAAATAAATCTCAACTGACAGTAAATAAAGCAATAAACTGTAACTTGATCAAGGCCGTTCCTAAATATTTCTGTTTGTTAAAGTTTAAAGAAAAAAATATATTTTACTATTACATAATAGTATCATAAGTAACTCACAAAATTTGCCCACCTGAAAAAGTTACCGGCAGCTCGTGCTCTCTAGCCTCATCTCATTTCTCTCATAATAAAAATCGTAACACATTTGAAATCCGATCCTCTTGTCTCTAATTGTAAGTGCCAAAAATAAAAACCTCAGAAATCAAAGAAATAAGTATAAGAATGTAATGTGGTGGAAATATGGGTGGCCTCAACTTTTTAAACCTCGTTTGCAATCGCTCGGGTGTAATTTGCACTGTGATTTTAAAGTGGAATATTGGGGCTGCCACATAAATAGGTTCAATAAAAAATAAGCAACTAAATAGCAAATATAAGTATCAGACCCAAATTTTATCCATTATACATAATATGTATACACTTTACAGAGTTAAGTCGAAAGTGGATTTTAAATTTAGACATAGGTAACAAGATAAACACTTAAAAGCGACGCGAATATTGCCAACAAAATAAAACAAAAACTCGAATCCTATTTTCAGAAAAGACATCTATAGGTTGGAGACGTTTAGCACCATGGAACGACATGTTAGTTCATTGGTGGAAAACCTAATGCAGGAAAAATAAATCTATATACAGGGTGTCCTATTTAAAAATCAAAATTTTTAATCATATTCAGTGAAACCGAAAATCGTAAAAGCTTACTATACATGCAAAAAAATTGCGGTTCCTTAGTCTAACAACCCCACCATGTTTAGTCAGTTTTCATAAAGAAATAAAAAAATTGCAGCCGAAAAGTGTAGGCAACCAATGTTACACAGTGTTGTATAACATTTCTTTTGTTCATCGCCTTCTAGATGGTAGAGATTGTACTAACGGCTAGTACAATTCAAAACATCTAGAAGGTGGTGCTTTGTTATACATATAGCAGGTTATGTCATCCATTCGATTTCATTTTTCCGACCAGCCCTTGCTTTTGACAAAGCTGTATCTGCTGCAAAGCCTTTAAATGTATTCAGTGAAGCATAAAAACAAAATTTGTAACCGGGATTCTGACTTAGTTCGTAGTTTTAATTCCTAAAATGGCAGGTGATGGCGTATTTGTCATTACATTAAAAAATCGGCCGATAAAAGGTATAATTTTGTTTTAATAATACCTTTTAGTGACAGTACTGTGTAACATTAAATTTAATTATTAAATTAAAATACTAAAAGAAAATGTCAATTTGCCAACTTCTTTATTTTAAATGAAAAATTAAGTATATTTTTCTACAGTGTTAAAATTCAATCTTTTCCTTTAAAAAATGTTAACATAAGCTATAGTTATTTAAAAAAGTAATGTATTTATTGATCTATAAAAAATTGACTGCATTAAATGAAGACTTTAGGGCAAAAACCGGACAAGTCGAAAACATATTAACGTTGCTATGCGAATTTTGGACAAAGACGACGACACAGTTTGGAGAAAAAGCGGACAAGTCTGGAAAGGTGTTATTTTTGCACTAAACGTTTAAATTATCTATGGCCTGGATACAAGGAAAATAAACTTTTTAATAAGGAGCGCTCGATCCCATTCAAGCCTATGTTCGCTAAATTTAGTGACGTAATCTTTTTCCGTAATTCTTTGTTTACAATCGTACTGTAAGGTTTCTTTCGAGGTTTTGGTGTTATTTTTTTGCTTTTTATTCATTGGACTTTTATATATGTTTAGTTTTTACTGTTTATAGTTAAATTGAGTAGTTATTAGTACTGCAGTTAGAGAATTTTAAAACCTGTAAACAGGGGTCACTGACCTTTGGATATTTTTTCACAGGGAATTTACGTTTAAATCGTTATTAAGGGTAAGATACAATTTATTTTATATTTTTTTTGTGATTTAATTTTATGGTATGTACGTATTGGTTTATTTTGTTAGATAAAAAAATATTATGGAAAAAGGTGACGTCACAAACATAACCTATATTTTTGGACAAATATAAAAATCAAGCGCTCCTTATTAAAAAGTTTATCTTCCTTCGCCAGGATTTACTAAGCAGAAAACATTTGCTGCAAACTAACAGTTAAGTGTGTAGTAGTCCAATAGTTTTATTAGTCGAAATCCAAAAAAATTGTCTTGGTAATATTACTCAAGACATTATTAGGGTCTATACCAAACATTTAAAGCCCCTATTTATAGCTTTCTAATATAAACAAAACCTTCAGGTTTGCTATTTAAAATTAAATTCTGCGAGTCGACGGTTCTTCCAGCGTATAGCAAATTTTCTACCAAAAAAACTGAGAGCATTTTCTCATTACCAAGTGAAAAAATATGTAGCAGTTTTTTCCCATTGAATTCAACGAAATAAAGTAAAAGATGCTAGACTTTTAGTACAGAAATATGTTTCAAATCTAATAACATTTTAGACAAGATGCTAAAATCCTAAAAATATCGAAAATTCAAAAGAACCCGAATTGGACTCTTTTTTACGCGATAGCCCTCTAAAAGCTAGTTCTTACAGACGCAAAAAGCGAATTGCGAAAGTAGGAAAAATTGGGTACTCACCTTATATTTATCAGACCTCACGCAATTTACTCGCTAGAACCATTTTTTTAATTTAAGAAAGTTCTGATTAGGTACTTAAAAAAGGTTTACTTAAAATATGCAGCGTTTAGCCGCTATTTGACTTTAAATCTATCAAATTTTACATTTAAGAAAAAAACTAACCATTAACACGCCGAATCTTGGTCGTAGAGAAACTATAATAAATTAATTTTGTTTGTCTTTTTAAAACCTACAATTTTGCTTTCTACAGTTTTTTAAAATAAAATGCATAATTTTCAAATTGTTTGCGAAAACCCCATTAAAAACGCCGATTTTTTTGTCGAAAAATGATTACTCTCAATGGCAAATAAATTGAATAGTATTGGTTTTACGAAAAAATCACTTTTCCAATCGATTCCTATTGTTAAAATGTAATAAAAAATTTCCACTCCCTAGAAAGGTGGGTAGCAACCAAACCCAAGGTTTTAGTGCCCCTCGGTTTGATATTGATTTTGTTCCTCGGGCTGCGAAATTCGCCGAAATTCTAGGCAACAAGCAACAACATAACGTACAAATTTCCATATTGTTTTTATTTCGTTGGTGACGCTACTCTTAAGTTCTTTGAGATTTTCCTTGTTTTTCCTTTTAATAATATAACATTTATCTGATGTGATGAATAAAGAATATAGCACATTTATTTAGCAACTAAGACGTAGAAACGCTGCAAATTTGTTATTAATGAAAAGGGCTAGAAAAGTTAAAATAAATTCAAATCAAAAACACAAAATACTTAAGAAAAGGAACAAAAAAATAACGTTCCAAACAGCTAATAAAATGAAATAAATAAATAACAATAACAAAATTGTTTTTGAAATGACATAAGACAAATAACCTCTTGTTTCTACGCATGTGCGCACACGAATATTCGCCAGAAGTTAAAATGATCTCAAGTTTCCCGCCCACTAGATTTTAAATTTTGCGAATTCGCAACATCTTTAAACTATCAACATTTTGAATTACCCGCCTTTAATTTTATGTGAAATTGACCCATGAGAATGAAATTCGCGTTTCGCAATTCGCTTTTCGCGTCTGTATGAACTAGCTTTAAAGTCGGCTTTCCATGAGAGCGGTTTTCCGCTCGCGGATATAAATTATCATCCGCGAGCGGAAAACCGCTCTCATGTACAGCCGGCTTAAATGTGTGTTTATTTTTAATAAAAATGTATTTTTTTATGGAAGAAAAATTATTAAAAATGTATTTGTTAAAGTTAAATTTATTAATTATTGACATCTGATACAATTAAAAGGTATTCAGTTTTCTATTAATGATCTGGATTATATGGAGTTAGGCACTTTGCGAATTACACTGACGATATTGGGGTTAGGGACCGTTTTTTAAGATGTTTTTGTTTGTTTGGGTACCAAGATACAAAAAATAGGGAGTCCCGATTCTATGAAAAGTTGGGCCTCATTTTTTGCAGGTAAGGACCTTTTTTTGTTGAAAATGTAAAAAACAAGAAAAGATTGATTGAAAAGGGGCCTTAATTTTCCTTTCCGCCCCTGGCCCCAATTGCTCTAGATACGCAGGTGACTACCATTCTGTATACAAAACATTTAGCCACTTAGGACATAAGTTTATTTAAATCATCTAAGGTTTTAAACCCTTAAATATTAGCATTCTATTTAAAAACACCCTGTATATTCTAAATTCATGAATGTATTGCCGACTTCCGCGTATAATCATTAAACCTCTTTTAAATAGTCAGAATTTATTGGTAATTCATTTAATTATTTTTATTTGCACTACTGATTTTATTTTGCAATTTTCCATTTATGCTACAATAAATCAACCACTTCCCCGCATATAGATAAATACCGCTTTATTGAACCGGTTTTATGTAAAAGTTAAAAGTTTTTACATTTTTTACTGTTTGTTAATGCACACAGAGCGCAACTTTGTTAGTTACACAATGACCAGGTGTTTACTTAAGTACGGTTGCATTAGACGAGATGGTCTAGATATCCAATTATTTAAAAGATATGTATACAGGGCTCATTCAAATTAAGTTTCCATCATTCGTAACTTCGTTATTATCACTGTTCTCGATGGATCGCCAATGTTATAACCTGCGCAAAACAAAAGTTACATTTCATGGGTGACAAAACCGGTTTGTGCGCAAGCCAGTTGAGGGTAAACATACCCGGCTTCAAACAAGCTATCCGCATTATAGAAAGGAATTTGTTGACGGAGCCCTGGTTTTCCGTTTGAAGTACGGTAGCTAATGAGCGTTACGGTCAGACGGCGGACGAAGGGTACGGGGTGCCGGTATTTGTATTTTGCCACGGCTTTTATGTGCGCATGCTCGTCCACCCACTGCGCGAGGTCGTAAAAATCCGAAAAATGCTTCTTGCCACTGCTGATCTAAATGTATAGGTTATCTATGGTTATTATTCGAAATACAAAATAGTTTAAATTAGCAATCTTTTTTTTTTAATAAAACACCCCGTACATTGCATTCCCATTAAATAAATATTTTAAAGAGTTTAAGAGAGCTTTAGGAATATACCACATTTGATATGTCTATCTCTTATAGTTTTGGAAATATGGCCATTCAAATCCAAAAAAATGGTAAATTTCCATTATATCACAGCTCTAAAAGCTATAAGCAATAAGTTTAGTGTCACAAAAAAATGGGGAAAATATCTACAGGGTGTATCATTTAAAAAGGTTATTTTGCTGTATAATTCCAAAACCCGATTTTCAATTGTTTTTTCTGATCTTTAGTCTTAAAGAGCGTAAAAATGTTACTAGTTTGCTTATTTAAACTATTTCGTATTTCGAGTAATAAAAAAGTTACTAATGACGGACACTTAATTTGGATGACCCTGTGGAAGCGGTGTTCTTCATATTTTGATTATATTTTCCTAATCCTAAAATAGTATTGTTAAATCCACATCGATATTTCATTTCTTTAGGGGCGTCCATAAACTAAGTGAGGTGTTTTGGACCCCCTCCCCCTTTGGTGAGATTACGTAAGATTTTCTTTAACCCCTGCCCCCTATCTAATCTCACGTGAGATTTATGATGGGAATGCCAAACTCTCAATTTCTCGAACCGAAATTGATTTTGTCCTTAAAAATGTTTGAAGAGCAAAAAAAGAAAAAAGGTCCTCCATCCAAAAAAGCAACAATACATTACTTTTTCCTAGGGGAGGCCTACCCCAAAATTTATTTTTTTCCCTTTCTACCTACACAAAAATTATGTGAGATTTTTACAGACCCCTCCCCCCATCTTGAGATTTGGTGAGATTTTCCTCGACTCCCTCCCCTCTAAAATGTCTCACGTAATTTATGGACGCCCAATCACCACTTTCAAAAGCGATGCACATTTAATCTACATGTATTAGGTTTTATCATACAAATACATTTATTGCATGATAATTTATGTCAGACAGAAATTCTGGCTAATGTAAACGCTCAAAAATTTATTTTCTATTCTATTCTATTTTTGGTTTTTGACTTTCACCCGTAATGTATTCAGCCATTGTCAAGTGGTTCTGGTCAAAAATTTATGTCCGATAATTTTTTAAATTGTTTACATTAGCCAGAATTTCTGTCTGACATAAATATCATGCAATACATGTCAGATGTAAATCTACCATAACTGTTTTTACATAAACATACTTAAAAATAGAAATTCATATTAATTACAAATATTTTTTACGTTGAAATTGCCCGGTGTTCTAAACTAACCGAAAAACCTATTGCTGGGTAAAAGCAATATTAGTCGGTATTTCATTTTACCCATATTTGACCGGACTAATATCTTTTCACCAAAGGCTTCGTTGTGGTTCGACGAGAGTTCGTGAATACTTAGAAGAAAAAGTAAATAGTCAGTGTCTGCCTTTATCTTCTAGCTCTACTTAAAAAGAGGTGGGGGAATGTTCTGGTTAGTTCGAGCGTAGTAAATGATGTGCTGGGTCGAACTCGGGTTATTTTCAGACGCAAATCTCGATTTTGCGGAAAGTAGTTCTTTTAGTTAAATGTTTAATTGCTTGCTTTTTTTTATGTATTCGTGACTTCAGTTTTATATTTTTTTTAATGTGTAGCATTTTTAATTATATATAAATACATACTATATGAGCAAGCAGTTTTGGTATATCGACCAGTAATAGAATAACAAAACAAGCACTATTAGTCACGCATGTTTACATGCCGGTATTTAGTCAGATTGTCTCTTTTCTTTACATTGTCTATGTGTAATGTTATTTAGCTCAACCGGTGTAAAACATAAAAATATTTAAAGTCTGCTTCTTTTTCTGCTGACATCAAAAGATTTGCTGATAAATAAATAATCTATGACGGGTACATTAAAATATAATGTTTTAAAAATATTTGACCTTACGATTAATACATTTCTTTTGAAAAACTTTATCTCATTTCTTCGTTTCATATAAAATAACAAAGTTAATAAGGGTTTCTAAACCTTCTTTTATTGTTTTTTATACTTTTCCACTGGTATAATAAACACGAGATAAATCATTAAAACCCAAAAACGAAATAACTTATTTTGACACTTCTGTTTAACCCAACTAACCCTGGCTTTAACCTGGGTTAGCAGGATTCAACCCGAGAAGGACCAAAATCAATATGTGCATATGCCTCCAATATTACAAAAATTGTTTTTTATAAAAAACTAAAATAAAATTGAATTTTTGACACGTTGTATTTCCAAAATCATCAACTTTTGGAGTGAGGTTATTTGAATCAGATAGTCATATTTTAGCCTCAGGATTTTGTGATAGTATTTCCCAGACTGTTTAGAGACACCCTTTATATCTTAGGAGATAGGTGATAATAAAAATCCTATTTCTGACTTGAAAACTACGACTTGAACTCAACAAACATATACTTTTATGATACAAAATCAGCCAAATAAAGTCGTTTATAGGCAACGTGAGGAAAAGAAACAGTCTAACGTAAATACCCGCATGTAAACATTTCGCACTGGATGACAATTAGTCATCCTTTGTTGTCGCTTTACTGGCCGATATTTGAAACGTTTTTTCGTGTTAATACGGTTCAAAACATTTTAAAAACATTTAAATACCTATCTCTATCTAACTCTTATAATTATATTGTCATTTCAAATGCGTTTTAAGCCACTCCGATGTACAATGGTTAACAAGAAAATGACTTTCAATACCTATTTGCTTAACCAGTATATACAGTGTGTCTACGTAAAATGGCGTCATATCGGACTTTTTATAATTGATTTCACGAAAAAAATTAGAAATGAACAAAACTGCATATTTAAAAGTAATTTTTAATTCTAAACATCTTTTATTTATAACAATTTAAGATATTAGACATAAATACAGGTACTTTCCTCTTAGGCAAAATTACATTTTTGGCCAGGCCTCGTAGATGACTGACACAATTTGATATCTGATGATTGTATTTTAGGGTTTTGGACCATGCCGAATTTTTGTAAAGAAAAACTTCTTTCGTAAAATTATGAATAAAGAGGTTTCCCATATGACGCTAACTTACGTAGACACACTGTATAATAAGGAGGATGTAAAATTATAACTTAACACCCGGTACATTGCTTATAATTTCACTTTTACAATTTTACGATGTCTTTCATTGTTCAGACAAAATGCACCAAGACCAGTAGGTGTTGCTAAACGTGGGTAATTAAAAATCATTTTTAACAACTCTTACTATCCATTCAGTCTGGCTGGCGCCAACTGCCTGGGCTTCAATTATCTTATTTGTACCAAAATTATTTAATAGCCTTGACTGCTAAGCAGGTAGAAAATCCATTGTAGCATTTGCCAATAATGTTTATTTATTATAGGTCACTTGACTCTTTAATCCTTATTGTCGTTTGAAGATTTTACAAATAGGTATTTTAAATATTAAGATTTATATCTGGTTATAGGTAAATTTGCTTGGTAAATATTTCCTACTAGCCGACCCGTGCCCACTTCATTGGGCGTTAATTATATTTTTCTCTGAACTTTTGTTCAAATGTAATAAAATTTAGCCCATAGCACTTCTAAATAGTGTAGCTTTCTGATTGGGAAATTTTTTATGATCGGTTCAATATTTCTGAAAGATTAGCCCTTACAAACAAACAATTAAAGTTAAAGATGGGTTCACATTTAATTCGTTCTAAAAGCGATGCCGCCAGGTACACGTGGAATGATAAAGTAAAAAACCCTTTTGTGAACAATAATTTATTGCAGCAAAAAATATTCTAACACGACGAGTTTTTAGTAGTACAGAGGCAAAATGAGAGAACGTTTTTAAGTACGTGTTTTAGCAATGTTTTTTATTATTTATCTAAAATATGTAATCAGGCTCTGTGAGAGGCTACGTGCATCTGAAACGGCGGTGGTAGACAGGGGTGCAAGGCCTTCACTTAAGTTTAATTGAACAGGTAAATGGGGCGCAGGGATCTTGGGGTCCAGTAAAATCGTATAGTGCAAACGCGGGCGCAAATGTTTTCTTAAAGTGAAAGGCATCGAAACAAAATGTTAGTCTATTTTAAAGACTTCTATAAATTACGAAACATTTATTGCATCAAAATATTTACATTATTATACACTTGACAAATGACAGAAGTACATTCTACAAAATGTAGTCTACTTATTTTCTTTTAACCTTTGTTTATTCACAAGTTTTTCCTAGTGACACACCCCTTCTCGGGAAGGGCTGGCGCCCCATTTACAAATGATATAAACGTAACCTTACAGGCGTGCGAGGTAAAGGAGATATTTTCGCGCCCCGTTTACCTCCGTTCATTCGAAAAGGTTTGTTTACTTTATCATTTTTTGCCTACTTCAGCGGTATTGCTTTCAAGAATGAATTAAATGTGGACCTATCCATACAAACTTTACCTTTTTATATTACTATAAATACAGGTTAAAAATAATTTTACACGCATAAAAAATCTTGCAAGAAGAATATAGATGTTCTTGATATTCTATTTTTAATTTAAACATTTTGCGATGCTTGCAATTCAGGAGGTTAAAGTGGAAAAACATGTTTAATTGGTGGACCGTTTAATTTTAGTGTTATTGTTTTATAAGTAAAAATCATTTCGAGGTGTTTGTATGGTTATTATGCCGTAGGTATACGGTTTTTCTGCATAATACATTCTGTTACAAATTAGAGGGCCACCCTCGATAGAAACCCGTTTTCGGCACTGTTACCGTTTGTATTAAAATGATAAATATTATTTATAAATGGCTTCCGACAATAATAGTGTTTTATCCTATTAAAATTAACCAACTTAGCTGTAATTAGTGATACTAAAGGAATTTCCGATTTCCTTTGTCTTTATTTATAACTATTCACACATCGCTTTGGGCAGTTCTATCTCTGTCCGTTTTCAAGTGTAAACAGTTTACACTTGAAAATGGACAGAGATAGGACTACCTGAAATGTTGTGTAAATAGATATAAATAAAGACAATGGAAGTCGGAAATTCTTTAGTATAACTCATGAAGAATCATTGTCTACCACATTAAATTAGCTGTAATTAGTTTAAATAAGAGGAAAATTCTAGAAAAGTTAGTACAGATTTAAGATTAGATCTTGGTGGAGATAGATCTGATTCAGCCAATCGGATAGAACTTAGAAACGTGTTCTAATTGGTAGATTTCAAAGGTTTGTTCGAAACTGACCAATCAGAACACGTTCCTAAGTTTTATCCGGTCGGTTGAATCGGATTTAGTATAACGATGTAAAGATGGGTCCACTCTGAAAGCGATGCCGCCAAGTACACAAAAAATGATAAAGTAAAGAAACCCTTTTGTGAACAATGATTTATTGCAGCAAAAAATATTTAACCCGACGAGTTTCTAGGCGAGGCTAGAGGCGAAATAAGAGAATGTTTTTGTAAGTAGGTGATACGTGTTTCAGCAATGTTTTTTTTTATTATTTATCTAAAAATATGTAATCAGGTTCTGTCCGAGGCTATGTGCATTCGAAAAGATTTGTTTACTTTATCATTATTTGTGTCTCGATTTGTGTACTTTGCGGTACTGCTTTCAGAATGAATTAAATGTGGACCCATCTATACCCGTACTCTTTTATACCTTAATAACTAAGAGTTCAAAAAAATAAACTTTAGACCAGAAACATATCATATTCAAAACTTATTTTAAGTATGTATGCTTGTCGCTTGTATTTTATTTTATATACTGTTCAGGAAGTGTAAATAAGGTAATAAAAAAATAAGTTATCCCGCACTTAAAGGTAACAATTGATAATTGATATGGTTGTTTATTATCTGTAAATAAGCTGAAGTGTTCCAACCACAATTGATAATGAATTTTATAAATGTTTGCTTTTTTTTGGATTAGGCCCAAAACTAATCTAAACACACTTTAAAAATAAAACATTTTCACACACTACCTACACAATAACAGTAAGTTGTAAAAACGGTGTTAATGCTGAAATAATTATAATATATACCGGATGTTTCACGACGTGTTTTTAAATATTAGGAAATAATTTTACAGGCTGATTTCTTGAATAAAAATACGAAAAACTACTTATAAACATATAAAGAGTCAGGTAAAAAGAGTTGAACGTCCAGTTTATGATAAAAGCCAAGTTATTATGCAAAATATAGTTTTACACCCATACTTTATTATACAGGGTGTCCGGGAAATGTGGGAAATCTCTCGCACACGTATGGAACAGATGAAAATAACACGACAAGTTCCTATAACATTTTTCCGTTTAAGCCCCCTGCGGAGATATGATCCCCTAAAGGGGGCAGCTAGAAATCGATTTTTCGTGAATAACTTTTAAAGTGCTCTGTATGATTTGATAATATTTTAGTACGATGCATACTAGTAAAGACCTCTTAAAATAGTGCCCTTAAAACTTATGTCGCTTCTTTAGTTTGCCAGGGACGGACTAGTTTTCGCACATTATTGATAATATTTTTACGCCCTGTATGGTGAAGACACAAAAATATGTTTTTGGGTAGTTTAAACCTTTGCTAAAAAAAGGTACTCTTATAAAATGAGCAGTTTTCAAGTAAAAAATTATTTTAACAATAAGAGTTTATTTTTGTTTAATAATACAAAATTTTATTTTCGATGTAATTTTTAATTTTGATTCAGTATTGAAGTCCTCTCGTAGCGGGTAAGGAATTTGTTGCAAATGTTCTTAAAATAATTTTTACTCGAAAACGGCTCATTTTATCGATGTCAAACAAGAGTACCTTTTTTTAGCAAAAGGTTTAAACTACCCAAAAACATATTTTTTGTGTCTTCACCATACATGGCGTAAAAATATTATCAATAATGTGCGAAAACTAGTCCGTCCCTGGCAAACTAAAGAAGCGACATAAGTTTCAAGGGCACTATTTTAAGAGGTCTTTACTAGTATGCATCGTACTAAAATATTATCAAATTATACAGAGCGCTTTAAAAGTTATTCACGAAAAATCGATTTCTAGCTGCCCCCTTTAGGGGATCATATCTCCGCAGGGGGCTTAAACGGAAAAATTTTATTGGAACTTGTCGTGTTATTTTCATCTGTTCCATACGTGTGCGAGAGATTTCCCACATTTTCCCGGACACCCTGTATTTATTATATGGGCCAAAAAAACAATTTCTTTTTCTAACGGTACTGTAAAACTATTGGTCATGACGACGAAAGAAAAATACCCTGAAATTATCAACCCTTAATATTTACATTAGGAGGTGCATCATTAAAATTATTTAATTTTTCAACAATTGTTGCATTTTTATACATAATCTCGGTATTACTCAATCTTGAACCTTCGACCAATTCATATTCTTGAAGAAAATTAAATTCTCTACAAAAAGCTCTCTTACTAAATTTCCATAAAACGAGCCGTTTTCTTGCAATCGCGCCTTAAATAAACATTTTTTTTTAATTTTGTCGCCTAGATCCTGGATTTTATACTACCATAAATATTAATAATATCTTTATAAAACAAATAAGTATTCTTAGGTAAAATTTAATGCTCTAAAAAAAGTCTCATCGTTAAAATATTTCAACACTAAATAACTTTAAAAGGAATGAATTTATCAAAAAATGTTAAGAAACCCTTTTTGTAGCATAAAATTTCCTTAAGAATAATTATTATTTGTTTTATAAAGATATTAATATTTGTGGTAGTTTAAAAATTTAGAATATAGGTGCCAAAATTAAAAAAATAATAATGTTTAAAGCGCGATTATAAGAAAACGGCTCGTTCATGGAAATTTACTGTGAGAGCTTTTTTGTGGAGAATTTAATTTTCTTTAAGAATATGAATTGGTCAAAGGTTTAAGATTAGCCTAGTTTACACCGGATAACCAAATTTTTTAGTTCGAGGTCTAAATGACTTCACGCGTACTTTATTCACGGTGTAAACACTTGAGTATTAAAATTTGCTACTCCAATTCAGTCCTTCTCAAATGGGGGTGACCAAATATGATTTTCCTTGGTGTAAACACGTCGGACTTTTTTAGTGGACCAAAATGACAACCTTGATCTTTGACAGTGCGCCTTTCGATGAAAAAGAAGTTGAATTTCGGTCTTAACCTAATAATTTTGTTGTTTGTTTATATTTTTAAAATTTTGTTGATATTTAACCAAAACTGTTTGCGTATTCTTTTTTCATATGGAATTTAAAAGCGATACAGTTTTAAAACATAAAAAACGAGGTTAGCTTCTGGTCATATGCTCAGCTGTCATTTTGGTACTAGGATTGAAACCGTGAATTAAATTGATCCATAAACTAAGTTTGTGTAAACACTAGTGAACTAACAAAAATAAGTCCTAGGTTTGGTCCACGGATCTAATTGGTCCTCGCGGTGTAAACTAGGCTGATCCCGAGATTTTGCTTAAAAACAACAATTGTTGAAAAATCAATAATTTTAATGATGCACATCTTAATGTTTATATTAAGGGCTAAAAATTTGGAGATATTTTTTTCTTCGCCATGGACAATAATTTTACAGTACCGTTAGAAAAAAATGTTTGTTTTTTTTTGGCCCTGTCTAATCTTGATAATACAGAAAAAAAAGTCAGGGTTACATGTTGCCATAGTTTTGCATAGAGAATGCCCAATCATAAGAGGAAAAACGATGAAAATCCACCATTTTAGCGGTTTAATCGATAATTAAAACACCAAATTACCATGCCTTAAGTAAAATTTTCGGCAATAACTATAGAGACATTTTTAACATAACTTTTTGAAATTTTTATTTTGACAAGTTTGTTTGGTAACTGAATTAAAAAATACGCCATATGTATAGTTTTTTCGCCAAAATAAGCTCCGTCGGAATGATTTTATTGCAGGCAATGATCTTTTTTAAGGGGGTATTTTTATTAGTAGATCATGCCGACGAAGCTTATTTGGGCGAAAAAACTATACATTTCACAACTACTAACCAGACCTAACTTTTTCTTTCTTAATACCTAATATACATATACAGTGTGTCCCAGGATAGGTGTAACAAGAAGACAAAAGGACCAAAAATGTTGGCATGTTCCAAAACTAAGAAATACAAAATTTTACTCTAATCGATATCAGGTATTATACATGGCAAGTTATAAATAAAGATATGAAAAATGCCAAGGAGTAAACTACTTTTATTTTTAAAAATATAACAAAATTGTATAAGTGAATGTTGTAGAGAATTAAATTTTGTCAAAATATGTTACTGTTAGTTTTTTACATTACGTATTACAACTCACTTAAATAATGGACAAAAGGAAGCAAAATTTAAAAGAAAATTTAACAATTTTATTATTATTTTTTTTTTAATTTGCTGCCTTAAGCCTAGTATTTTAAAAAGCGTAAACAATTGAGAAAATGTTTTTACTTCATTTTTTTAACTTTAAATTTTGACATTAGAATTGAATTCTCTACAACATTTAAGTACTTATAAAATTTTGACATATATTTTTATTAATAAAGGTTGGTCATTTTTAATATTCTAAGTTAAACTCGCCTTGTGTAGGTATTACCAATCAGAGTAAAATTTTATTTATTAGTTTTGGACCATGCAACCAGTTTTTTCAAAATTTTGTCTAAAAAATTCAAAAATGTTTGGTCCATTTGTCCTCTTGCAACACCTATCGGGACACACTGTAGACTTAGGTTACAATAATACTGATAATTATATCATCCTTTTTTGCTGGTATTTATTTAAACTGTGTTATTTTTATTACTAATATAACTAAGTTTTTCACATATTTGGCTTTAGTAAAATACTTGATGTTTACCTAAATATTACATAAATAGTGTCTTAGGATGTATTTTAATGTTTTGATTTCCTTACACAAAACTATTTTAGCTTTAAACCTCGATTCTTATCTTTATTGAAACTATTTTTTATATTTGTTATTCAAAAAGCCCGTCTGTAAAAAGTTACACATTATTAAAGAATAAACACCCTGTAAATAATAAGAATAATACCTAAGTACATGTTCCTTGCTATTAAGTCTTCAAAATCAAACTGCCAACAAGATTCGATAATCCAATTTCAATCCGACGGAAAAGGTAAAAAACGCACCACCGAACATAGAACACATTTTGTTACATTAAATCAAAACAAAAAAAAGTCCACACTAATTAGTTTATTCACTAAAAACACTTTTTGATAATTTTATTTGAAAATAAAACGTGAAATACACGGTTTTCCTTAATCAACTTTTTAACAAAAAAATTGAAAGCATCAAGTTTTCACTGTCAATAAACAAGAACACAACAAACAAAAGACTGACTAATGTCCACTACCGACGGAGGCAGCTGTCGTGATTCATAGAATAAAAGGTAGATGCACTTTCCCGCAACACTAAATTTTCCGCAATCAATAATAAACAAAACTTGTAAACAAATTCGGACACAATTTTTTCGAGTCGAAATTCAAAATTCAAGTGGATCCGCCGAAACTCGCCGATGTTGTCAGTCGTCAGAAGTTCCGAACAGCAAGCATGACAGAGTATGTAAAGTATTGTAGGAATTGTAGACACATTGCTCGATTTTTAGCTTATATTTCAGCAGAAACACCGTCAACACTGTATGAAAATCACTCTAAAATAATTTAATACTTACCAAAATTAAAATATGGGGCCTCTACGGCAACTTTCACGATAATTAGGACGGATTTTGGTCCGTTAATATGAAGAGTTTGTCTGTTTGTGGTATGCCAGGAATGGTACAAAGAATCTAGACAACGCGAACGCTACAGCGCACACTGAACGCGCATAGTAAGCGTTTTCAAAGCCAGTTTTTCTTCTCGGCTCTCTCCCCGCACCTTTATGCATACATACGTGGTTATAAAAGAACTTCGAGAGCCATCTATGATAAAAAGGCACTGACTGGGTTTTTAAAAAAGAAATCTATACCTGAGAATCCGTAAGATGTAAAAATACACCGGTAGATGTCCTGGCTGAAAATACCTGCCCACTATGGAACACGCCCACTTTACATTATGGAGATGAGGACCTATCGATGGTCGGCAAAATCGATAATTATCAATAGTTCATAAAATTTGATCAATCCAATATTAAACATATTTTATTGAACTGCTAGGTTTCAAAAAATGGAAGAGAGAAATATTTGCTATCATGTCTACCAGAGCCGGTAATTTTGTCATCCTATCATCAATCAAATCCATCATTCAAATTGAAACCGCCAGTATTTTACCCTCTCTTTCAACCAATCAGCAGCACGCAAACATAGGCGCAATTTGCTTCGGTTTTTAGGGGGGCTGGAGTCTTGGTAGTCCCGAAAGGTATGAGGCAAGCTTCGAGACTTTGCAAAAAAATTAGGGAAAGATAAAGGGATTTATTTTTTATTACTGTCACAAAAATGACCTACAGTTAGGTAAAAGTGGCACTATTGACATAAAAATCGCTTTCTCTTATCGCTTTTAGGTTTTAGTCACATTAGTTTCGGCTTGGATACTGGGAATTTTGGGGGGCTAATTTTGTCTAATTTTTCTTTTGGGGGTAAGGCCAAGCCCTCCTGCCTCCCCCCAAATTGCGCCTATGCACGCAAAAAGCGAAAGATAAAACATACTGCTAATACCTTTTTTTTACACAAGCTGTTCGCACGGTTAAGCAGCAAAATTGATTTGCTAAAGCTGACGCCGTTTTGACCTCCGGTTGATGCACCTCGTATTTTGAAAGCTTTATAGCTTTTTCGGGTACCCAACGCTGAAATCGCAAATACACCGACAGTGCTACCCCAAGGATTTAGGGGAATTTCTGCCATCTAAGGCAAGGCGCACTAAAGTGGCAAGTGGCAAGAAAGTGATGTAGCGGCGAGCTGATGAGCTAGTGGCAGATTATATCTTTAAAGCCGACGCCAGGAATCTGATGAAAAGACAAGTGTTTTATTCCTGTAATCTGTTCGGTTCCTTTTAACAAAAATACGCAACCCAAGGTCCGGCTTGACGATACCTTATCAAATAAAAGATATCGATGTTTTTGATGTATCGATGTAATAGAGCAACTCTACCTTTCACGCCACGATTTTTATTTTTGATAAACGTCACGAGTCACGACGTCACATTTGTGATGGTGGTTAAGGTGCTGTCCGTCACTGTCACTATTAAACTCTGAATAGAGAAATACATTTTATGGAACTGTTGTTTTTCTGCCCTTTTTATTAAGTTTTTACTGAAATAAATATTACCTACTTTGAATAAAAGTTAAATTTTTTTAGTCTTTTATAAGTTTAAACCAATCCAGTACTTTATACAACGTAGTCTCCTAATACAAGAAGCAAAAAAAGTGGAAGGAAAAACTAAGATATTGATTTTATGAATTTGATAAACATGTTTTAAGTTAAAAAAAAAACAGAAGTGTTGTGTTCGAAAAGAAGATTTAATATTTTGTAATACAATGGTTAAACTATACTCCATCAGTATTTTATACAAAGGTCCCAACACAGCAACATGGTTAAAATCTGCATATGATTTACAAAGCTTTAGCTTCTTCCAGAGAGGTTCGGTGCAGGAATTTATGCAATTTTGTGCTAAAACAATTGTTGAAAGAACATTTCCTGCATCTAGACAGTCTGTGAAAGAAGGTGAATATTTTTGCCATGTATATGTTCGATCAGATAACTTAGCTGCTGTTGTTATTTCCGATCATGAATATCCATCGAGAGTATCACATACCTTAATCACTAAAATCCTCGATGAATTCTCTGAAAAAATACCCTCAGCGAATTGGCCTAACCTGACAGAGAGGGATGTAGCTTTTCCACAGCTAAACACATATTTAGCAAAGTACCAGAATCCCAGAGAAGCTGACGCTTTGACGAAAATTCAAGCTGAATTGGATGAAACGAAAATTATATTACACAGTAATATTCAAGCAGTTTTAGAAAGGGGAGAAAAACTGGATGATTTAGTTGCCAAATCGGAGGGATTAAGTATACAGTCGAAAGCTTTTTATAAGACAGCAAGAAAAACAAATGCCTGTTGTAATTTTAGTTAAATTATTGTACATTCCTAAAGTATATACTTGAAATAATTGTTATATGTATATTATATGTGGATAACGAATATATATACAAGTTATTTGCCAAAAGGCTCTGTTTAATTTGTGAATAAACTTTTTGTATAATGAGTTAAAATCGTATATACAGGGTCATCAAATGTGAATTGAACATGGCTCTATTTGTTGTGATCCTTATAATAAATAATAAATGTGAAAGAGCAAACTAGTATATTTTTTCTTGTAGAAAGAATAGGTACCTACTTAGGAATAAAAAAAATGTGTCATTCAAGAAGCAAAAAGACCTATTATTGGACCTAACTCTAAAAGATAGATTTAAGGAAATATCCACACAAATAAAACCAGCATTATTTTATTTTTTTGCATACAATACAAAAATTGTATTTTATGTCACTTTTTTGCTAAGGTGAAGAAACTTTCTAAATCAGACATCTTGAACACTTATTATTGGAGATGGTGTTTTAAAGAGACTACAGTAATAAGCACAGGAACATGTAATTTGTTTGGTTGAAAGACGGTCATGCAAAAGTGTCACATTGCGGGGAGCTCCTGGTTGGTTAATATTTTTTAAATACGCTTTATTAGGAAATTTAAAAATATTTAACTAACCATGACCCCCCAATGTAACAGTTTTGTATGACCGTCTGTAGTGCTTCAAACCCATCAAATTACATGTTCCTGTGCTTTTAACTATAGTCTTTTGAAAGCATCTTCTTTTGTTTAATATGTGATATAATTTAAGCCAAAAGAGGCCCTGGCAATTGCAATGCCTAGGGCCTTAACACAGCTAATCTGGCCCTGCTTCTATTGTACTTGCTAGCAATTTTTTTTTGATGTGTCTCTCTGGCAGTCTGATCACGTGTAACACAGTTTTATCCCACATTTTTAGGAAATGCATTATCTTAAAACTTGAACTATATGCTGGTATGTCGCCACTTTTGGATATTTATTGTTTTCCTAAATAAAAATATTGTTCCTTCTAAAAATAAAAGTACAATGCTTGGTATTACAAAATACATATTTAAAAGAATAAGACACAACGATCCATGTTATGGATGCGCTGATAAGACAAAAAAAATCAATATAGGTTGCACTCATAAACAATTTGGTTTAAGAAAAAATATACAAGGTGACGTATGTCCATTTTTTTCTTAATACAAGCAGTCTTGTTGGATGACCCTGTATTCAATTGTATGTAACTTTTAAGTAGAGGCTTCAATAATGTCTACAGTGTGAGCCAAATTAAACTTGCACACTTTTTAAATAATGATAACTTTTTATCTGTTGCGTCTATCTTTTTTTTTTTGTTACAGGCCTAACAGGTAAATATGTCTTCTCTAGGTTTGTCAATTTTGGTCGAATAGATTTAGATAGGACCGGACTTACGGGACTTTTTCCAAAACACTGTATTTATCCTCATTGCAAAAGAAAGCAGAATTAGCTAAAATTGAGCTAATACCTTTTCCTTATAGACAAACTATGGTAAAAGATTCAGTAAAAGCGAATCTGTCAATAATTTGAGGATTCAGGATTTATGATTATTCTTGATAAATGATGCGCCCAGGTGCGTGAGGTTACCATGGTTCTTGAGTTGGATGCTGACACAACAGTAAATTAATTAGAATTAAATGTATTAGCCTAATTGTAAATAACTTCAGTTTCTTTTGCAACAAAGTAAAATGCATAATTTTGGAAAAAGTCCCGGAAGTCCAGTCCTGACTAAATCTATTTGACCAAAATTAACAAACCTAGAGAAAACATATTTACCTTATAGACCTTTAAAAATAAAATAGATAGGCGCAACAGATAAAAAGTTATAATTAGTTAAAAAGTGTACAAGCTTAATTTGGCCCACACTGTATTTACTAAAACAAATGGTAAAATTATTAAATTTAAGTTATTTTACTTACCTTTCTATATTTTTTAGAGGTATTTGATTTTACCTGGTTAGTGGATTATTAAATGTTTGTTTAATTTTTACATTAACTCCTTTTATACACTGTGGTGTTTTATCAAAAAAACTTTTCTTTTCTATCAGCAAACCCTTCAGTTTCGACATACAGGACGTTTTATTTTAGGTGAATGGTGATTTTTTTAGATATGTTTTTAACGAGAATTTATCAGTAGTGACTACATAGAATATTAAAAGAAAAAAACAAGTTTCTAACTTTTTTTATATTATAAATAGGGACAATTTTTAATTCTGTTGATAATTCTAAATTTTTATATAAAAATGTCTTCAGTATTATTTACCAAAGAAGATTTGCTTCAAAATTCAGATATTAAAATCAATGGAAGAAAAGATTTTATTTTGATGTAACAATATTATAATTTCTGTATTATATTTTATAAGTAAAGTTATTTTTTGGTTGTTTTTGGATAATAAAAGCTATTTATATTATTTTGTTTTTTTCTTAAAGCCCCTGAATTGACAGGCATGAAAAAGTGGTAAAAAAATTACCATAAAATTAGGGTTAATAAATTTTTAACATAATTTTAAGCATTTAATATATTTGATTATAACTTTTTTATGAAGCTTTCTTAATTAAAAAAATTCAAATTATTATTTTTAGCCACAAAAAAAAATTGTAACCAAGTATCTACTCAAATCTCCAGTGCTAGATAGTTGTGTAACAAATATTAAGTTTACAACTACAAAGAAAACTCAGATTAGAAAAAAAACTTTATTGCAACTTTTTTCTTAACCCTAACAGTTATTCTACTTTTTCCTCATTTTCTTTAGACCCGATTTCCTCCTTAACTTCGTCAGATCTACCTTTCTTCTTCGTCATCTTTGCCGCCATTTTTTCTTCTCTGGCTCTCTTTCTTTCTTCTTTCATGACCTTCTTTTGTTCCTTTTCTTTCTTTTCCAATAGCTCCTTAAAGCGATCCTCCTTCGGATCCACTGCATAACCAAAGTGCCTCTTCACTTCTTCTACAAGACGTTCTCTTCGCAACTAGAAAAAATATACAGGGTGATCAAAAAAGTTTTTTTTTGAATAACTGTTATTGATGTATTCAGGTAAACTTCTCTTGTAATCAAACGCGTGCCAAAAGGTAAGGTGGAAGGAAAACTATAGAAAAAAACATTATTAGACACAACTATTTGGAATCTACTTTTAGACATATTCACTGCATTTCAAAGAAAAATATAATTATTCAAGAAATTGTGCGTTCTGCGACATACTGAATTTATTGATGAAACTAAAATATACATATACATTACAGTAGAATGATGTCTTACTTGTTTCAATGCTATGTAAGTCATCTAAATAAGGATTTATATTACAAGATACTTAAGAATTATTGCTAGTTGCTTTTTTAGAGTCAGGTACTATAACCGACCTTTTTAAAGAGTACCTGTCCTTAAAATTACGACTCATAATTTAGAGTTATTGTACACAGTACACATTTCTTTTACACTAGTAGTATTCATAAAAAGGACAATTTTGTTTAACATATTGTGAAGATGTGATTTTCATGCATACAGGGTGACTGTATAGGTGAGGTCAAAAATGATAGAGTGAGCCAGTGGTATATAAAAAAATATTTCAATTATAACTCTTGAAATGTTGCCACAGTACCTATGACGGATGGGCTACTAAATAACCTCATAGTAATGTTTCTTTTGATAGGTAAACGGCCGTTCAGTTACAACGAACCCAACCCCAACTCATATTAAAAGCTTTTGTTTGGAAGAAATTGATGGTTATGTAATGAGTTGCAAACGTCATTTTTGACATAAAATTTAAAATAAGTCAAAAACGGTTGGACATAGGTATAGAACATTATACATAAATTATGTTTAGAATTTTACGCAAAATCTAAAAAATAATATATAGTGTGTTCTATTTAAAATAAGAAAGTTGATATTAACTTCCGGTATAACCGAAAGTGGTAGTCAAAATATTTTAGTTGTATGTCCCCCACTGACTTTATAGTGTTACCAAAATTTCAAAATTTTCCAAATCGTACTTTTCGAGAAATCGATTGCAACAGTTCCCGGTGGGACACCCTATATTAACTTTATTGTTTTCAGTCTACATTATTTGCACAATAGTAATATTTATTAGATTCAAGTAATTAAAAAAAAAATTATTAAACCTGTATGTTGTAGTTATATTTTAGAAAGGGTGGGATATCCCCTAATGTAAAAAATAATTGAGTAACTTATAGAGTTAAATATAAATAACAGATAACACCATATGCATACAATGCTATAACAGTATTCCAATATATTTTTTTGACTCGCGGTATAAAATTAATAAAATAAAAAATGCATTGACAGCAGTTCTTTAACCAAATCCGTAAATTAGGTCAAGAACATCAATTTCTTTTCACCCGATAGTTTTAGTGAATTCAACCCCCAACTCATATTAAAGGCTTTTGTTTGGAAGATATTGATGGTTATGTAATGAGTTGCAAACGTCATTTTTGACATAAAATTTAAAATAAGTCAAAAACGGTTGGACATAGGTATAGAACATTATGCATAAATTATGTTTAGAATTTTACGCAGAATCTAAAAATAATTAATATATAGGGTGTTCTATTTAAAATAAGAAAGTTGACATTAACTTCCGGTATAACCGAAAGTGGTAGAGCTGTCAAAATATTTTAGTTGTATGTCCCCCACTGACTTTATAATGTCACCATAATTTCAAAATTTTCCAAAACGTACTTTTCGAGAAATCGATCGCAGCAGTTCCCGGTGGAACACCCTGTATTGACTTTATAGTTTTCAGCCTACATTATTTGCACAATAGTAATATTTATTAGATTCAAGTAATTTAAAAATAATAATAATAAAATATTAAACCTGTATGTTGTAGTTACATTTTAGAAAGGGTTGGATATCCCCTAATGTAAAAAAATAACCAAGAGTTAAAAATAAATAACGGATAACACCATTTGCATACAATGCTATAACATTATTCCAATATGTTTTTTGACTTGCGGTATAAAATTAATAAAATAAATAAATGCATTGACAGCGGTTTTTAACCAAATCCGTAAATTAAGTCAAGAACATCAATTTCTTTCCACCCGATAGTTTTAGTGAATTCAACCCCCAACTCATATTAAAGGCTTTTGTTTGGAAGATATTGATGGTTATGTAAATGAGTTGCAAACGTCATTTTTGACATAAAATTTAAAATAAGTCAAAAACGGTTGGACATAGGTATAGAGACATTATGCATAAATTATGTTTAGAATTTTACGCAAAATCTAAAAATAATTAATATATAGGGTGTTCTATTTAAAATAAGAAGAGTTGACATTAACTTCCGGTCATAACCGAGAAGTGGTAGAGCTGTCAAAATATTTTAGCTGTATGTCCCCACTGACTTTATAATGTCACCAATAATTTCAAAGTTTTCCAAACGTACTTTTCGAGAAATCGATCGCGGCAGTTCCCGGTGGAACACCTCTGTATTGACTTTATAGTTTTCAGCCTACATTATTTGCACAATAGTAATATTTATTAGATTCAAGTAATTTAAAAATAATAATAATAAAATATTAAACCTGTATGTTGTAGTTACATTTTAGAAAGGGTTGGATATCCCTAATGTAAAAATAACCAAGAGTTAAAATAAATAACGGATAACACCATTTGCATACAATGCTATAACATTATTCCAATATGTTTTTTTGACTTGCGGTATAAAATTAATAAAATAAATAAATGCATTGACAGCGGTTTTTAACCAAATCCGTAAATTAAGTCAAGAACATCAATTTCTTTCCACCCGATAGTTTTAGTGAA